>OMKZ01053066.1:0-30063 GCA_900302535.1 Neoniphon sammara
AGATTTACCGGTCGATCTTCGTTCCTACCCTCACCTATGGTCATGAACTCTGGGTCATGACCGAAAGAACGAGGTCCCGGATACAAGCAGCTGAAATGAGTTTCCTCCGCAGGGTGGCAGGGTGCTCCCTTAGAGATAGGGTGAGGAGCTCTGTCACCCGGGAGGAGCTCAGAGTAGAGCCGCTGCTCCTCCACATCGAGAGGAGTCAGCTGAGGTGGCTCGGGCATCTGTATCGGATGCCCCCTGGACGCCTCCCTAGGGAGGTGTTCCAGGCATGTCCCACCGGGAGGAGGCCCAGGAAGACCCAGGACACGCTGGAGCGACTATGTCGCTCGGCTGGCCTGGGAACGCCTTGAGGTCCCCCCCGGAAGAGCTGGAGGAAGTGTCCAGGGAGAGGGAAGTTTGGGTGTCCCTGCTCAGACTGCTGCCCCCGCGACCCGACCCCGGATAAGCGGAAGATGATGGATGGATGGTATTTTGAAACCTTGTTATCTGAAGCAATTGTCTGTTTTAATTGAGTTATATGGATGTCTGATGGATTGATCAGACCCAAACATACCGTGAGGGTCTGCTGGGAACGTCTGGCGGATCAATTGCTTGACTCTTCGAAAATACAGTATGAACCAGGCTCATATGCAAGAAGATTTTAAAAAGAACAGGATGATACTTGATCATACTGAGATTTTGATTGATACTGTCAGTTCATGCCAATGCATTATGACTTTTTCATACACTGCACAGGGACAGAGCAAGACAGAGCAAATGATGGACCTATGGTATACTCACTGACCAGTAGTTAATGTCTCAAGCTAGATGTGTTGGCTCCCACAATTTCCAAATGCTTCTGCTTAACAATCTGTACTTTGGAAGTGCTGAAAATAAACACAATAAGGTGGATATCCGGTCATTTCCTCACTTCCGTATCCCCTGAGCAGATGTGTAAAGAACTCCTACTGGAAACCAAATTAGTTGAAGCCTAGCTAGCTAGCTCTTTAGCAGAAATGGAAATTGGAGCAGATATTTTTGCGTCAGCTCTTTCGGAACTGCAAAATTCATTCCGTGACAAGCAAGGTTCCTCCTCGCTGCTGCGACATCTTTTATGTCTTTCGATGTCTTTTTTCACCAGTTTCGACAGCGAATCATCCATACTAGCTTGCTGTCTCCGTTGTTTCCCAGGGAAATACATTTTCATGCACACTGTGTTGTGATTGGTTGAATACTCTTCCGGTGCTAAAAGTTTTTCCAGTGGAAGATGACAGCTCGAATTACAGACTTATCAATGAAGCATTCGAAGATTGTAGAAGAGATACTGTGACTTGAGAGACTAACCAGTAGTCTACCATCAGGCAGTCAAACTGTGTAGAATAAAATGTCTGAAATACATTTTGAACATATGACATACATTTCAGAGATTGAGAAGTTTTGAGAAGTGTCCAACATGTAGATCAGTCTGTTTAGATTCGATCTGCAAGCCACTTACACAATCATGCAATTTTTGGCCTTCACATATATCCATTTCCAATATGGATGATATATCTATTACCTTGAAAAAGGTCAAGAGGTGGCTACAGTGGGGGATGAAGGGATTTGCATGGATTATTTAATACATCTGCTTGTTGAACTTCAGGGAAAGAGCATGGAAGGAAAACACTCATTTACCAGCCCAGCTATTCACTTGCTGAATTTGAGCCAATTATCAACTGGCTAGAGTTTTAGAGGGGGTCAGGTGGGTATCAAGGCTACAGTCTTTATCTGCTTTTATATCCATCTTCTCGCCTGTCCTCAGCATCAAAGCAGGCATGGCAGCGCTGGGCACTGAGGGGGGCATGGGGGACTCATTGAGAAGGAAGAGGAGTCCCGCTGAGAAGAAAGGGAAGGGATGTGACCAGTGAGGTATTGTAGCACCATTGACAGATCCAGGAAAAGGTAGATACATAGATGGTTGAACAGATGGCTGAAATACAAGGCCTCAGCAGGACACGAAGAAGTGCACTGCAAAAAATAGCAGCCTTAAAATGAGCTTTTACCCTGTATTCAGGACCAAGGGAAGTAATCTTATCACACACTGGCAGTTCATTTGGCTGATTTTAAGAAATTGCACTTATTCCACAATAATCATACCAATCATCATGGGAGAAAGTGAGTGAGTGAAATGTTCGAACCCAAGACTGGGTTCGAACATTGTTTTATGTTGCAACATTACATCAAGTAGAAAATATCTACATGTCTTGTGCATCATTTTATACACATTTCCCTGGAATTCAGCGGCACATAGTTGGTATCTTTGGAAACCTTGAGATCTCCACCAGAATTTAAATGTCTGTGGGTTTGAACAAAGCTCGGCCATGCAGCAATGACGAACCCATCAACAGGACCACCAGATAGTAAGGGTTCTGCAGTGTTACAAGTGTTAAAAGAGCCGTTTTAAGTGCTTTTTGGGTTCAACTGTGCGATGCAGACTGAGCTGGTGTGTACTGGACAGCAGCACATGCTGAAAACTGGAGGTAGCCTATGTAAATCTCTACACTGTAGTAACTGACAAAATTTTGATAAGAACTGGTTATCATGGTGGAAAAAACACGGGAAAAAAATGCCCCAGGTTGAAAATAACCAGAATAATCTTTTAGCAGGTGGAGTTTTTAAAGTCAGTATAATTTCACTCCACTCATACACACAGGAGAGCTTATATTGTGCGTACTGGTTAGTAAGAATTGAGCATTCAACAAAGTTGTGTAATCAAAGAGAAATATTCTTGGAGCTGTATGTTAAACAATCTGAATAGATGATGCACAGGCCACGAACTGAACTCTTCCTCCAGTTATTATCCCCCTAAAGTCTGAAGGCAAGATGAAAACACTCGTGGGGCTCGTCATTTTTTGCAGTGAAATGAGGAAGTCTCTGAAGCTGCTGGTCCATTATATTCCTTCTGCTCCCCTGCTGGCCCAAAGCCACAGAGCTTTATGAAAACTGTATAACTCACTAACACGCATCATTAGCATTTAGAGAGGCTGGGATCAGCCTGGGCTCCAGACTGACATACACACACAAATGCTTGCATACACTTGATGCACACTTGAAAAGTTATTACAGGACTTGCACACAAAAACTGTTGCGTGCACATGAAGGGAGCAAAAATGTAAGATTAACATGCTATTTCTGTTGGATGACGATCATCCGTCACTGAGGAGAGCTTCATCCTTGGTGTGACAGCGGGCCAGGTGAGGACTGGCCATTGTTTAAGGTCTTGTGTCATTCATCTTCCCCGTTCTTTGCCTCACCTAAGCTAACCTCTCTCCTCTTTGCTACGCTCATTCTCACACTTCTCTGCTCCTGCTGCTGCCACACGTTCTCCTCTTCTTCATTACAGTTTTCACTGTATTTCACAGCAGATTTAAAGATCCCTGAACCTTTCAGCAGCGACGTGGAAGACCTGGCGGTTAACAGATCTCATTAGAACCAATTCAGTTAATGTTGAAGGCAAACAAGCTTTGTGAATGCTTTTGAATGGTTAAATCTGTCAGTTATAATGGGTGGTCCACTAACACCGAAGATGTTCACACTATGGGTCCCGAGTGTGGAGACAGGAGGGGCACAATTTCTACACCCATCAGCGCCCCTAAAGCACTATACACCTTTTCCATAGCAGCTATTTTGACATGAATAGAAGGTAAACACAGATTACTAATTAGAATAAACCTTACAGCAACTCCAAAGCTGTCTAATTTACACAATGTATCACGTGTATCACATGGTAATGAAATACAGGTCTTGGATTTTTTTTTTTAAACGAGTTGTTTTAGGAGACATTAGATGGTAGGAACTGTAACCACTGAACACATAGGTTCAATGGTTATAGTTCCTACCATCTAACTTCTCCTAAGACAACTCATTTTTTTTTTTACCAAAAATTCCAAGATGCAAGTTTCAAATACACTTGACACACAGTGTAAATAAGGCAGCTTTGGAATTGCTGTAAGGTTTATTTTTTCACTTTCATGGAGCTAGGCTAATGACTCCTGTAGACTTAAAGTCTTTATGCTAAGGTGACACAAAATGCTACCCATAAGAGCCAAAGCGGTGGACGTACAGAGGTGAAAATGGTATTGAGTATCTTGTCTCAGTCTGGGCATGTCGGAAAAAGGTTATTTGCCTTTAATGAAGGTTCTGTTCCATTTAGGTCTACCAGAGCCAGGGTCCTGCTACTGTTCATGCTGGCTCTGCTACACTTAAACAGAACCTTTATTAATGTAATTTTTTTTAGGCTTCCTTATTCCTGTAAAGCCTTGTGTTTTCCTATATTTGGTTGGTTCACTTCTGTTATTGGTGTTATTTGGTGCCACCAGAGTTTGGATGGCATTGTTCTCATCTGGCCAAATAAACCGAACAGAAGGAGGAAACGCTCCAGAGTTTGAGTGTTTCGGCTCTGTTTCAGTTAATGGGGATCCTAATCAAACAAAACTTAATGCCGATAAGTCATTTTTACTCTGTATAGTTGATTGTAGTGCCAATCGTATGTCCTCCACAAAAAACCCAGCAGAAGACCTTGCAGCAACACACCGTCACCTTTTGCTATTAATAATATGTGCAAATTATACTTAATCACTCATCATTTAGGTCACCCTCAAATGGAGCTCCACGCCAGCCATGTAAACACATTACATCGTGACATGGCAATTATGGGTTATTTGGCAAGAGAAAGTATAATGGCCCCCTCTCTCTTGCTCTGTGGGAGCATCTCTTTGCTTCTTGTGATCTCTGCTGTCTAATGCCGTTGCTGCTGTTCGTCTTTCTTTAACTAGGTAATGGGCTGCGGTGTTTTCTGCTGCCTTTTTATGGCTTTGCAAGCAAACTTCAAACCTCACTCCTAACCTACATGGCATCCACCTTCCACCGCCAGCAGATGCAGACAAACCTAAGTAAAGCAAAACTTACTTTGAAAACACTTCTCAGGGCGGAATCTTAGCAAATAAAGTGACCTGGGAGTCATGAATAAGCTATTCCACTGGTCCATGAAATTAGTCCTGTGCTCAGTTTCTATGGAACAGCTCGATTGGGCTGTTGTAGGCTGTGTAAGAAACATATATGAATCATTAAATTGAGCAGTATTTCCCTTTAACCCTCTCTCCTTTTTTGTTGTTAATATCTTTTTGTCCAGGACTGATCAGCATGAATCACGACCTGTAATTTAGCTGTGTATAATAACTAACACCCATTAGGTGACTCATCTCTCTCTCGCACACACACACACATGTACGTACTTCTTCCAACCTTTTAGTAGCTTTAAGTATCAGTCCTTACATATAGTCTTCAGAAGCAGGACAATAAATGTTTGGTTTATTCAAGGTGTGCTTGGTTATGTTACCTTGACAGTGGTTGGATCATTGGTCTCTGTAACAAGACAAATTATCCTGCTATTTATCTTGCTTTTTCTTCTTTGTCCGTTTTCTCTTTTCCACCCTGACAATTTGCCTTATAATGCTTGCCAGAAACTGCACTGACACCTAACCCTAACCTTGCATTGGTTTGTTGTTGTGCCTGTTAGTCTTATGGCTTTATGTAATGTTTTTAATACTGCTTCAAAACTAATTGTTCATCGGTAATTTCTGTTTATTTCTGAGGTCAATAATTTAACTTCTCCTCAAGTATGCTCTGACTGAAGTATTGCACTGACCATACATAAGAAAATATACATTTTGGTAAATGTAAATAATAATGTAACTAATAATCACTAGGAAACAGGATCCCTTAGTTTTAACACCTTAAAATATTCTCAATTGGACCCAATAAAAAATGAGGGGTTTTGTGCATGGATTAAGGACATCTCAATGCTAGAATGCTATAAAATGCACCTATAAAGTCCCCTTTATGTAATTTCATGGGTCCTTTAATTCCTGAAAAAGTAAAGTTATATCTTACTAATATTATTCCTGAAATGCTACTTAAAACATAAAAACCTGAATTTACACCTCAAATGGCAGATAACATTTTCAGTACCATTAAATGGCAAAACCATTTCATTTATCCCTGAATTGCTATATTAAGGGATATCAAGAGAGCCTTGATTACCCCTTATTTAAAACAAAGATTGAGATACCCCTGAAATAGACCTTAATTTGTCTTAAATTATAAATTAAGGGATACAAACTTAAAATGAAGAATTTATTAAGGAGTGTGATGTATTCTCAGGTACAAACTAAGGACATATCAAGGGTTTCATTTCATAGTCAGATGACTGTCATTGCAGCTACTTTGACAACTGTTTTTCTGGGAGCGCCATCATACAGTATCAAAGGTGGACCACAAGACTAGCAGGTATGTCATTTTTAATAAAAGGCCAATATCATCCCCATATATGAGCCAACTGATGCACTGATCTAACCATAATGAATAGTGCTGTAATGTAAAGTATGCTCAAAAGTGCTCCATCTAAAGTCCATTCATACAGCCACCAGCCACCAAGCTCACAAATAATCATGTGAGCTTGAAAACTGTGTAGGACTGGTTAGGACAGACTTATCCCACTGCAAGAAAACTACAGCATTTGTCTGTGTGCAATGGTTCATCTCCCAAGGTTCCAAGCTAATTTAGCCAAGCAGCATCCTCTGCTGGTCACAAGAAAACCCTGAAGTCTGTGCCGGTGAAATAAAAATCCCTCAAGACTCACAGTAGCTTAGTTTCATCAAGTGGCAACTGGGAACACCCAGGATTCCTCAGGGAAGTTCCCTGGGGTTCCTGACAAAAAGAGTAGCAGTTTAATTTTCACTGTAAATTTAACTAGTTAGAGAATGCATGAAAATATCTATTCTAACCTTAGGTTTCACTCACCAATGTTAACTCTCCATATGTAGACAATTCTACAATTCAGTGATTCAATCTCCGGCCTTCTAAAAGCATATTAGAGGAGCACAAGGTAGGGAAAAATGGAATCTCCCAAAGCCTGCAAATTTTCAACAGCCTGAAGTAGTCAACATTTAGCAATGTCACATGAATGACTTCACCTTCTCCATAAAACCATGAGACACTTACCTCTGCCTCTAAGCAATGTGTGCAGAAAAAATATCTGGAGCGCCTTGTGATGGAAAAACTCAATTGAGAGATCGCTAACTGCATTAAAAGGCAACTATGAGGGCCTGGAAACAAATTTAAACCTAGGTCTACATCAGTTTCACTTGTCATTTTCATACTGTAACTGTATATTTACTATTGGTCTGAGTTTGGGCCATACTTTTTAAAATAAAGTGACTCTCAAAACGCCTCTTCTTCAACAGCCCAGTGCACTTGGAATTCTTAAGGTGAAAGCATTGACTCTATCATAAAATTTTACAAATTGTGAATGAAGGGGTCTCAATGAAATTACCAACACTACTTATTTTGTATAAACCAAGCGACATCTAGAATCTAGAGACAATGATACCTGTTGAATATTCTCATTTTGTATGGGAACATTTTTCATAGAATCTGTAAATTTATCTTGCTTTGGCCTCCTGCCTACAACCACAGCACAGCAGTGCCAATATAGTATGGTAAAGCACTCCTTGGGTATTACTGTTTAAGTGAAATTTCTTAAGCATTCGTAATTCTTATTCTCCAGTTTGACAGTTATTGGAGAAAAGGGAGAACTATAAGTAGCGAATGAATTCTTTGATGGCAATATTTTACATTTAACTGAGGGACACTGGTTGCAGCAAAAAGGAAATGGGACAGTTTATCCATTATAATTTCATTTTAAAGCTGCACAAGACAGTTTGTACACTGGTGTCTCCAAATGGCAGTGTGAGGTAAGAGTTTGAAAAATCCTGTTAAGTAATGTCTGCAACCAGGCCAGTCTGTGACACTTTATCCCAAAACAAAGGGACAAAAGGACAAAGATCTAACATTGGTGAGTCCAGCTTTCTCTAGACAAAGCGCTGTTCAGATTCCACTTCTAAACATTAATCTGTCACTTCAAGTGTAGATTTGACAGTACCAGTACCTGAATTTCCTTTGGATCAAACAATCCACCACGTCAGGGAGGGACAATAGGATGCTTTTCTCTTCTCTGGTTTGTATTTTGGGATAAAACAGATGACATTTCTTATGTGAATCTTTTAATGTGAATCTAAAAAATGCTGCCTAGTGCAGCTCTTCTTGAAAAAGTGAATTTGTAGCATGCACAATCTCCAGAACAGCAGATGGAGACAAAGAGCCGAGCCAAGAGTGTTGTTGGTTTCAGGCAGACCCTTCTTGAAGACTCCACATGAACTAACCCAAAGTATTTCTAATTCCCTCTGAAGGTTTTTTTTTTTGCATTTCTGCTGTATTTGACAGCGATAGTAGACAGGAAAGACGGGGGAGAGAGAGGGGATGACATGCAGCAAAGGGCGCCGGCTGGAATTGAACCTGCACTGCCATGTTTACATACCAAGTCAGACACCAACAAGTTCCTACACTTATTAAATCAAATTCAGTGCTTTCTTTCCAATGAAGTTTAGCATAATCTTCCATGACCCAGTAGTGTTAACAGTAATAGTTTAATAATTAAAAAGCTGAATCTAATGTAGCAGGTCTGGTTTTGGGCTCTACTCTATTGCTTGGGACTTCTATTAGGTCTTCTGCTAACTTTTTGGATGAACCACTGTCCTTAATCTCGTTAGGTCTGAAAAACCAACGGGCAAGTCTCTTGACTTGCCCGTTTTTTTTTTCTTGACTTGGTTTTCCATGACTGTGAGGAGTTCACAGTGGTATTCAGGACCTCAGTGTTTTTGACTGATGGCAACCTTTAACTTTTATATTTCATAAAGTGTATGTTTGTTCAGGTGAACTGGAAACTAAGAATTCACAGATATGAATCCAAGTGTCTAGAAATTAGTCCTGTGATGGTTTTGAAACCTGTCCAGCATGTTTCCCTGGCTTTCACCCAATGCATGTTGGGAATAGCTCCATAGTGATAAGCATGTCTGGAAAATAAAAGATGGCCCATACCTTCAAAGAAGAATATAAAATTCACTTATGCCCCCTATCTAGAAATCCGCTTCTAAAATCCCGTTGTGTAAACACTTAGGGACAGTCAGTCACTGGACATGACACCATTTTGTGAGTAGCTCCATTAGACAAGCACCAGAATCCCCATCTGCAAAGACCACTTGGGTTCAGAAGGTAATATAATTAACAAGGTGAAATTTAATTAATAATTCGAGAGAGCAGAAAAAGATGTGGGATATTAAGTACTAATATAAATAGTATATCCCCTTTCCGTTGCTGGTACAGATGAATGTTTTATTATTAAAAAAAAAGAAAAAAGAAAAAAGAAAAAGGAGGAATGCCAATAATGACCATCACCCCCACACACTCTCGTCACAGGTTAAGAGGTTCAGGTTGAGTGATACAGGACAGCACAGCACAGAGCCTCAGGGGCTACAACCCTCCAGAGAAGCAGACCACTCCCCAAGACCTGCAACCATGACCGAAAACTGGACCAAATGCGAAACCAAGCAGCTGATGTGAGCTGTACCATCAGGTGGAAAAGCAAAGGACAGCCACTTCAGCAGTGCAGGGAATCAAGCAGCTAGCCAGGATCAATGGAGTGATGTCTGATCATTCAGTCATTCGAAACTGTCCTTTTTGGGCCTGGACTGGAAACCAGGATAGTGACTAGCTGATAAATCATACTGGCTGGAAGCTCCAAATTGCAGATCATTATATACAACAGACTGGCCTGGGGTTTTAAGACCCATGTCCACCTGGCATTAAAATCCCAATGCAGATAGATGCATTCTGTCTAGGCAGGGCCCAATACCACAATTTAACAAATGTGTGAGGACATTCAGGAGGTAATGCAACGCGTCAGCTGCCACTCGAGATTAGCTGATTTTCACTCTGCCATTATTAGATTGGTGGGCTTACAACAGGCTGAACAACACGGCTGATCCTACAAGAGGAGTGAAAAAAGAAAGAAATCACACCATGTGAAAAAGTGGAATCTGTTTTAGTGGCTGTTTAGTAACTGAGGCCAACTGCATTGTGGCTGCTGTGTATTTTCACATTACTTCTGAGGCTGCATTCTAACTAGAATGACAATGTTAGTTTAGTGTCTTCTACATGGTATCAGAAGATAGGGGTTAAATATGAGGACTGTACTGCTTATTTTAGACTTTTATTCATGCCAGAATTACTTTGCTTGGTGCCATATATGTACACAATCTGACAAATTGACATGTGAATCAATTTATCAAACCTATTTTCAGATTTGCTTTGTAAATCTATTGGATAGCAGCATCAGCGAAAGCAAGAAAGTGGGAGAAACTGCAGCCTAAGTATCTTCTGGATCAATACAGCATAACAAATACTATATTACAATGGCCAAGGTTGGCACTTTCCCATAGCCTTTTTAGCCAAATAAGAAAACCAATTACACTGGGCTTTGGATTTCTTTTGAGAATGTAATTAGGATTTTATTTTGCAAACCTGTGTTTATGATAACCAAAGTCCTTTACCTACCAAGTTCTCAAAAATGCAGAGCCTAGATGAAGCACAATTCTAGGTTTATTCACCAACAGTCTCTAGAAATTGCTGCACACAGTCCAAGGTCCAGTTTTGTGAAAATACATGACTAATCGGGATTGGTCCATTCTGCTTGAATTAGATTGGCAATCAGTATCGGTTGCAGAAATCTTAATATTCAAGAAGCATTTTTCTCCTTAGCTGTATTTACATGTGGCATGGGTTCCTATCTGTACATAATCTAGATGTATCTTCAAACTGCACTGGGATTTGCCAAGTTGAAATGAGGTCTGAAGAAGCATTTAAGACAGACTGGAAAAGGAATTTTCAACCTAAAAACAATGGCAGAACTGGGGTGTGGTGGGGTGTGGGGTAAAACATAAGCTCAGAGTGTATTTCCAATGTCCCAGTTTAGGCTGCAGTGAAGACACATTCCTCTCCTCTTTAACTGCCTTCCAGCTGGGAGTCTGTCTTAACTGCCTTCCAGCTGGGAGGCAGTTAAACTTCTCAGTTGTCATGAATGCAGCATGCCAAGAAGGGGAGAGAACATGTTGGTATGGCTCTTTAGTAACAAAAAATTACCATAATCTACCTTTGATAATAAATTAAGTTAAAAACTATACCAAAAAGGCTTGTTAAATCTTGCTCAATGCAGAAGAATACAAGAGAAAAAACATTTACAAATAATACCTGTGGCAAAATAAACCTTTCAATTTTTTTTTGTAGTTTTTAAAAATTGTGTTTCAATTCCATTCCTAGAGGAAGCTTTGCTCAGAGAGACAGACCAGTGGTGGGTGAAGATTTTAAACATAGTAGCTGTTGCTGGCTTTGCTCAAAAAATTAAATCTCAGTTTGTTGCGCAGGATAAGAAATCCCCTCAAGAACAACAGTTTAGTGGTTGGTTGAGTCCCACTCACAAAGAGTGTTCACCAATCTGCTGGATTTCTTTTTTTTTTCTTCAGGTATTCATCTGACTGTTTCTGTATACATTTTTCTTTTTATAAAATATTTTATTCATACAATCATTTCTTTAACTATAGCAACATTACTATTTAACTTTTGAGTGGCAAGATATCAGTCGCACATCACCTCATAAGAACAATAGTATATAAACAAATGCAAAAAGAAATCTGTATCCATTTGAATACATCTCTCATTTCTCTTTTCTTTTCAGTTCATCCTGTGTCTGTACACCTGTCTGTCTGTCTGTGATGAGCCTATGGGAGTATTGCTGGTCCTGTTGGTGTCATGTGATTGGTACAGCTCTGAGCAGCGGCCTCGGCTGACGGGCCAGGAGGAAGGCCCTGCAAGGCAGGAACAGGCTGGCCTTTGGCCGGCGCCCGGCAACCCTCACGCTGGCCCGTTTACGGTTGGCTCTAAGGACACGGCACTCTGGTCCAATCTGGAAAGGGAGGGCAGATTGATGGATAAATGCAAAGAAGATGTTGATCAACAAAGGAAGGATGAAATGAACATTGGATGTTCATTGTCTGAAAAAGGTCCTTTATGTCTGGCAGCATGTGAATGAAAATCTACTATGACAGCAATGCAAGCTTTTTGTAAATGTGTTCTCCCTCTGCGTAGAATTCACTGATCACTGTGGTTAATTTGGTTGACTTGTGCAATTTTTCCTTGCGCTAAACAAAATTATAGCTCGTGCGTGTGCCCTTACTCAAGCTACACTACTCAACTCAACCAGTTTGAGTAACAGCAACAAGTCACAGCGTGTCAATCACTTATGCTGTTATGACAACCAAGTTACAACATAAGCAAGACATTTCTTTTCATTAAACAGGAATAGAATCTAAATCAATGAAACAGTTCATGTCAGAAAGTGATGTATGATTATTCCACCACTCACAAGTTTCACATACGCAGCAGGTTCTTCAGGGCCTCAATCAGCTGTTCCAGCTGTCTGTAATTAGTTGTTAATCCCATTTTACTTGGTAAACCTGTGATTTACTTTTAAGATCTATCTGAAATGGAAGGGGTGTGATGCACCTGCTGCACACAAGTAACAGGACATTTTATATTTTGGGGGTTTCTTGCCTCTATTATGTATTTTTACTATGCCTAGCTCAAATCCTTAGAATGAACTTTCAAGCAGCGGGCACAGGCCTAGGATACAAAAGAGGGCAGATAGTCAGGACTTACTTGGCCTCCTCTATGGTTGACATCTCCTCTAAAGGACCATTAGGAAGCTCCATAGAGGACCGACACTTCTCACTGCTGACAGGGACAGGAGAAAGGAGAAAGGAGAAAAAAAATACTAAGAAAGACAAGCTCAGTAATCAGCTGCCATAGTACCATATGAAGGTAAAGGGTGTTCTATGGTTATAGGACGTGTTGACATGTGTCTTATGAAAAGTGCTGGACGATGCTGAAGCATTTATGCTCAAATGAAGCACTGGAAGACACAAACTGTCATCTACATGGTAACCAGCTGGAAGCTTCTCTGTTCCGGCTGCAGGCTACTACAATATGTTTGATTTTGGTAGAGGAGGGAATTTTAAAATTTCTTTTTTACAACTTTATATTTTTTATTTTTTACCCTGACACACCACATGTTCCATTTCCATGGCAACGGCAAAACTCTCTGTCCAAAGAAAACGTAAGATGACGGCATGTGCGACTTTACAAAGTTTCAAGAGGTAAAAGACATTGTCGGGCAACACATTTTTCCGGCTTTCTGGCATAATTTTGGTTGTCAGACATAATCATAAATCATATCATAGTGTGTATGATACTTCTCTTATAGAAATCAAGTGTTTGTACAGTGCAGAAGACAGTGCAAGGCGCTAACTGAATTCTTAAGGGTATTCTGCCAGAGTTTGTTTTAAAGAAAAACCAAACTACTGAACTGCACTGTGACACACTGTTACATGTCACCTTTACAGACTCTATTTATGGATTAAAAACATCGCTGGTTCAGTTGAGTTGATGTATGTGCTTGATAGCTTTAGCTTTCTGCAGAAGTTGTCACTATCAACCCCAAGTGGGGTGATAAACTTCACTAAAAAGAATAGGTTTAAAAGAACAATACAACTCAATGTGTGGAGCATTTGAGCATATAGCAAGCGACAGGCTGATTTGGATAAGTTCAGTAGGGGTGTAATAGGCCCTTCAGTTTTTTCTTTGTACAAAGGTGTTTGATTTGCTACAAGACAAGCACTGACTTGCACTATTCTGTAGTAGAATATTAAAGTTATTATGGCAAGGTGCCATAAATCTGACAAGTTTAGCAAAATGAAAACAGAAAGGCCGTGTATGCATGGGTTTAACCCAACTACAACAGGTTTTTGTCATGGGCTGTTGAATGCTAACGGATATTTAGGTGGAAAAACTGCAACTGATTGTGAATTTCTCTTGGAGATGAATAAAGTATCTATCTATCCATCTGATGGTGTTGTCGTGCACATTACCCAGTTAGTTCACATTAATATTAGCTTTATCGGGCTAACAAGTCAAATTAAATGTCATTCTAAATTCTGAAGTTGTTTGTTCAACACTTTGTGGGTTGACTTAGTTCATACTACTGCTGCGAAAGCTAATAAAAGCTAGTTGAAAAGCTGTGTACAACACTGGCGCTTGGAGTTTTTTTTTTCTTCATGTATTGCTAAAATTACGTATCAAGTAACGCTGGACACAGGAAGGACCACGGACACAGGAAGTGGCGATACTCAGACACTGGGGCAGCTTTAAGCTGGCTTACATTCGCATTTACACAATGGATGAATTATCGGCAGGAAATCTTAAGTGTTGTACCATTTTGAGAAGGTAAAAGGACGACCCCAAGAAGGTGACATGTAAACTCTGTAGGCAAAGATTCGCCTATCATTTATTGACCTCAAACATAACACATCATCTGAACAGGGGCGGAGCTAGGCACTGAAGACATTTGGGGCTTAGCCCAAACATGTTATTTTATTTTAATTCCTATACCACCAGTACCAGTCAGAATATAGAATTATGATACACTGCACAAATTTCAGTTTCATTTTGTCTTTATAGGAGACTCAACTTTGTAAAATTGAGCACCACAAAACACAAGATGTGACACTATTACTATTTCATATACTATTCTAGAGATGAAAGACTTCATCTTAGAAATACATAAAGTTAACTTGATATCTCTCAATTTTTTACAGTACAAAGCTAGGTATTTCTAAGTTACCCTAAGTATGCAGTATAATACAGACACAGCTAATGCACAGTGCAATGTGCGCTTATGGCTGTTACTTAAGCCAGCAGCTGGAATTGGTGGTAAATGTTGAGTTTTTAATTGGTTTAAATGGTGTTCTGTGAATCAAATACATGTCAATTTTTCTAAAAGACACCAGAGATTTGTCAGAGGTCTTAAGTCTTGTTCTGATTATATATATATTACCGATAAGTGAGGCAATATCAAACTGCAAGAATTTTGAAAGATCGAGTTCGGCCTGATACACCAGGCGATAAGGTCAGGACAAGCTATTTAAATTATTCATGTTGACTCACAGGTACAGTCGGCAAAACCAAACTTTTCTACTGTTCGGAAAACAAATGATGAGACACACAGACTCACCTGCTGCTGTCTTATTTCTCCATGAATGGAAAAGAGCTGACTGACTTCAAGCCCAGCTCTCCAGCAGTGGGCGAGCTAATGGAACTGACTGACAGTTCAAAATGGACCGCATGTGAGAGGGCGACTTTATCAAGCTGCATTGTAGCCACTGAATAAACATATTGTTTTATTCACCTAAAAATATATACAATTGGCTACTTTTTAACTCGGGCACAAGCTTATTACTAGGACACTACACAGTAAATTGGATAGTGAGATCATCGGTGGGTTTGGGGCAAGATTCCATGTATTCAGCTATTTTTAAAATCATCTCTCTGTTCAGTTCTGTATTGAGCGTTTGATTTTAAAGATAATCCGCATAGTTAAGTCAAGCTAATGTGATGAACAAAAATGTCATCAACAAAACAAAAGTTATACATCATCTGGCAATTAAAACAATGATTTAAAAATTATATCCGGGGCTTTTCTAAATACATCCAGGGCTCAAGCCCCTCAAGCCCACACCTGGCTCCGCCACTGCATCTGACACTTGTAAGTAGCCTAACATTAGCCACCTAGCATGGCCACTTTAGATAACCTAGATACATATTGTCATATGCACTCTTAGGCTTATCTAAGTGTCCGTGGGGACTGGGGAAGCTAAATGACCTCAGTTACTGCATGTCTAATTTCATGTGCATTTCTCTCTATAGGCACATCCGCTTCAGAATCATTACCACTTTTGCCGGTGTCGTTAACGGGTGGCTGGCATCCTGCCTGTGCTTGTAAAATTTATATTTAAAAGGTTCATTATTACGGTTTTGTATTACTCTGTAATGTAGCACAGTGTTAACAATGTTAGGCTACTTATAACATTCTTTCTCAGGACCAGAACTCAAACCAGTTTCTGATGTCCCCCCAAAAATCTACATTTAAATAATTAAATCAATATCATAAATGTGCGACAACTAGTTGACTAATGGCTTGAACTAACGGCAACTAGTCAACTAGGAAAATCTTTGGTCAGGGGCAGCCCTAGTATCAAGTCTTTCCTGTTAATTTTTTTGTCCCGAGATCTGGGTTGAACCCTAAACCCATTCTGGGATCAATTCTAGTTGGTACTGCAGATTGAGAATAGCTTTTATTGGAATATTTATATTACAATAAATGTACAACTGCGCTGCCATTGTAATTGTGAATTAATTATAATTTTGGGGAATAGGCTGAGCACTGAATGCCAGATATGAATTGACATAGTATTTATATTTTTTTTGTACTTGGGTGTTAGATGCAGCTAAATGGTCATGTGAAGTAAGCAATGCTTTCTAACTGATTGTGGGTCTTGGTATGGGGTGCTTTTGTGTGCTTATGGTAAATTGAACTTTTGAGCACAACTATCAATCTCCCACGTTAGAGGAAATTTATGCACTAGTTTTTGACACGAAAGACTGCCAGTCCAAAGTTATCTCAATGAACTTTTTCAAGAAATGTTGGCTTACATTTATTCATGTTTGCCAAGTTACAAAGCCTGTAGTCTCTCAAGCCACACTATCTTTTCTACAATCTTTGAATGTTCCATAGATAAGTCTGTAGTTCAGTCTGTTAACATGTGAGGAGAGGAAGCTGTCATCCTCCACTGGAAAAACTCTTTGTACCCGAAGAGTATTTGACCAACAACGACAATGTTCACGAAAATGTATTCCCCTTGGAAACAACCGAGACAGCTAGCTAGCATGGATGACACACTGACTACGTTTACATGCAGGGTTAAGGTCAATATTCCGATTTCTGAAACATTCAGAATAACCCGTTTACATGCGCGAGCAAACAGGGTTATCCCTGTATACATGGTTATTGTAATCAGTTGGGATATCCCGATCAAAACAGCGACGCACGGACGTCTCGACAACAGTACTCAAAAGACCAAGATTCATTGCGAATAGAACATGCGCAGAACACAAATTAATGTTCCTTTCGATCGGGATATCCCAATAGGCGTATACATGACCCAATATTCGGGTTCGAAAAGGAGTAACCCAGGGGTAATATTCGGGTTTTTAAACTTTCAAAAGGGTTATTGGTGTTTACATGGCCGTGCGCAACCGGGTTATTGCTAATATTCCGGTTATGATCGGGTTATTTGACTGCATGTAAACGTAGTCATTGATGCAACCAGTGAAAGGAGACACCGAAACACATAAAAGATGTATCCAGGATGAGGAAGAAAAATCCCTCACTTGTCACAGAATGAATTTTAAGGTCCCAAAGAGTTGAACCGAAACTATCTTTTCGAATGTCCATTTCTGCTCAGAAGCTAGCTAGCTAGGCTTGGACTAATTTGGATTCCAGTAGGTGTTATTTACACATCTGCACAGGGGATACAAAAGTAAGGAAATGACTGGATATCTGCCTTATTTTGCTACTCATTTTCCGCACTTCTGAAGTACAGACTGTTAGGCGGAAGCATTTGGAAATTGCAGGACCCAACACGTCTGGTCTGGCTTGAGAGACTACAGAGTCTGTAATAGTTGGGGTTGGAAAGTAACTTTGTTTGTTCTTGGCGCTGTTTGGTTTTGGAACACTTATTCCACAAAAACAGAGGGGAGCATATACTGAGAAAAATGTTTTACAGTGCCAAAGTGACTCAACATTTCAGTATGAGCTGTTTTGAATATTGCACACTGTCCACACAAGGAGCAATGTTTATCTGGTTATGGTTTTCCAGTCAACTGGTATGTTTTGGTTCTGACCCTGATTTAGGGCAGCAGGCTGATGCTGGGCTGTTGAGGCCTGTTCTCTCCGGATCCACACACTCCACTACCGAGTACTTCTCTTCTGATGAACCACACTTCTCTTCATCACTGGAACACAACACACATACACAGATACACATGCACATGTATTAATACTGTGTGAAACAAAATCAAATTAACCCCCTTCCCCCACACAAAAACACAGAACACATAGACTTGGATGTGAACAGTGATGCATGCTGGATGGAATGAGTAGAGAGCAGAGAGTAAAACAAAGGATGGAGGTGCTGAAATGGAAATGGAAACTCAAGAAACAGGATGCAGGCAAAGCATCAAAATGTACAGCAAATGGAGAAAGTCCATTGTTTTTTGTATGTTTAGCTACATTACTCTGTTACTTTACAACTGCAGTGCCAGGAAATGGTAGGCAGGCCTATAGACAGTTTTGGACACTGATTGGACCAAAATTCATTGCGTCAGCCGTCAGTCTTGCTTTGTGTCAGAGAACCACCAATAAGCTTGTTGAGACCTCATTGAGACCTCAAGTAAAAATTCAAATGTAATCCAGTACCTGGGGTATACTTGTGGAACCTATCCAGAGCAACTTTCAGGAATGGTGGAAAAAGGTATCAACTTCAAATTGAGGAGCCAAATTTTGAACAAGAACACATGCTTAACCAGAAAATCTCTGCTTTGCTTTGGTTGGTTTAAGAAATGTCATTTTTCTGTTTCAGTGCTTAAACCAATAAGCACTGACACTGGAGTCTTAATACTGGGTCTAATAAATATTTGGGATTTATTACCAAAATATTGTATATCTACTTTGCATGCAATCGAAATGTGTGCTAAGAGCAAAACAGCTTCTGTCTTGATAGATAAAACTTAAATGTAAGGGTATTAAAATCACAGTTTAAAACTCATCATAAATGAAGAGATACTTCTGACTGCGTAACCCAGTTGTTGCTATTAGGAAGGGCACCTTTCTTATTCCGATTAAGAAGGCTGCTATTGTAGAAATGAAAGATTAATTATGTATGGCTATGTCATCAGAGACATTTAAATTTTGTTTCTGATTTGATTTAAATTTTGTTTCTGATTTGATTTAAATTCAGTGTTTGGTGAAAAAACAAGATGCAGAGAGGTTTTCTAGGCTATGCTTTATGCCTCAGTATGTGGCCAAGTGGCTAAAACCCTGTTAGATATTCTACATAATTGTGTTGGATTTTGATAATAACTAGATAATTAAATGTTCTGCAAAGCAATACAGTTCCTCAACAGTAGCTAAACAAAGGTTTCTAGGTGACACTAAGAAACAGTGAGTAGATTTTGGTTAGATCATTAAGAACTAAATAGTTACGTGACTACAGGGGTGAATTTATACATTAATGCTGTATCATTAGTATTTAAATGGCCTGTAGCATGATCACAAGGTGGAAATACAATACTGAATAATATTTAAATCACTGTTATATCATCACAGATGTGTTTATGTATTATATCATTACTAACTATGTTGTCACATGTGTGTTCAACCAAACATGATGACAGAGCGGTTTCTACAATGTGAACTTTGAAGACTTTGGTCTTGTTCGTTTGCCTAGAGAAACTCCTCCAGTCAGACAGGGCTGCTGAACAACGCACCTTCTGGTTAGCACCACTTAGCACATTTGCAGGATTTTAAATCAGCTGAGGTTGTAATATCTTGTAATCCAAGTTATATGTATCAGAATTTATTTAGGTACCCCTTTAATAGTGTTTTTTTTTATCGCTAATAAATCACATTCTTAACCTGAGATATTTAAACTCAAGTTCATGAAAACTGAATACAATACTGAGTACGACTGGCTATGGGCCAGAGCCAATGAGGAGGCAAATACTGTCAGGGAAAAACAAAACAAAAACAAAAACAAAGATTTAAACCAATTAAAATCCAGTCAAATGCAAGGAAGGAGTGGGCTGGACAGAAAAACTTCAGTCTATATGGGACATCTTACTCAATAGTTGCTCATTATGAAAGAGAATCTGCTTTTAAATTAGCTGGCCCCGTTAAGTATTAAATAAAAACATAACTTAATAAATTAATAAAAGCAATTTCAAAATCTTAACTTTAAATTTTAAAAACTACACTGGACAACACCTTTGGTAGAAACACATGCAGAATGGAGAGAATGAAATAAAAAAAAACAAGGAGCTGAGACCAAAGAAGATAAAAAAACTGGGGAAAAAAAAGTTGGTGGTTGACATGACAACAAGACTACATCACGGCTGCAGGCTGATCTCTGATTGGCTGTACATACCGATAAGATTTCAACACCCTGAAGAAGACCACACCCACAACGCACAGCAAGAGAGAGAGGAGGGGAAGCTCAGGCTGTAAGTGTCGGTCAACCAGTCAATCAATCACACAGTTGTTATTTACTAAGACGGACGGACAGACAGAACTATGCAGCATCAGCAGACTCAGGGACAGAAAGACAGGACAGCCACTTTTATATTCTGTCAACTCAGGATAGACAAGCTTCTGAGCAATGAGTGACAGTTTGTGTTGAAATGATCAGGCCTCATATTCTAGAAGACTGGTGCAGATACGTCATCCTTGGTAGAGGTGTACTGACGTGCTTTGGCAAAACTTTAAGTCTGTTGAAATAGAAAATGCTGAAAAGCTGATTTTCCAAGTTCAGCGTCATAGCTACTGTTTAGAAATATGCTAGTCTTAGCACTTCACTAATGTCAAACCTCTACCAGCGTGTTGGAGAGTTTCATACAGATCGGCTTAAAGGAATACTCCGGTGTTTTGGGCAAAATACACTTTTTCTGACTCACCCAGCGTGAGACAAGATGTGTGATACCATTTTCACCTCTGTATGTCCACTGGTTCGGTTCCTGTGGGTAGCATTTCGTGTTAGCTTCACACAAAGACATGAAGTTTACAGGAGTCATTAGCCTTGCTCTGTCAAAGTGAAAAAATACACCTTACACCAACTCTGACGCTCTCTTATTTAGCTACAAAATGTATGATGGGTGATGTGAAATGGACGTGTATCATGTATGACATAGACTATTTAGACCATGGATAAATAGACATATCATGTATGATGTGAAATAGGCATCTTGGAATTAAAAAAAAAAAAGTGGCTTTAGGAGAAGTTAAATGGTAGGAACTATAACTGCTTAACACATGTTCATGATTATTTTTTCACTTTGACAAAGATAGTATAATGACTCCTGTACACTTTATGCTACCCACAAGAAACATGAAATGCTTCATGTTTCACATGAAATGTTACCCATAGGAACCAAACCAGTGGGCGCACAGAGGTGAAAATGGTATCCAGCATCTTGTCTTAGACTGGATAAAACATTGGAGTATTCCTTTAAAAAGTGTCAGGTACTGTAGAATTAGAGTTAGTTTCTCTTTTGATTTTACAATGGGTTACTGCTGGACTGGGCGCAATGTTGCTGGTCTGTGCATTGCAAAATGACAGTAGCAGACCTCTCTCTCTATGATGTGATATGAAAACAAAATTAAACATTTAAAAAGTCTCCCTCAGCAGGATTATATCTTCCAGGGTGAGCCACTCAACTTATGGCCTATATAGGGCAAAAAGTGCTCTTGTAATATAGGTTTTATATAATTGTACACTATATTTCAACTATTTTGGTGCCAATGCAATGGAAATCCATGAATTTTATTTTGTTGCGCGCCAACGAGCTCATGCTTTTGCTGCAATAACATGCTCATCTCCAAAGATGCACAACAGTAGTGAAAAAAGCAGCACAGTAGCTCAGTTCCAAGAATGATGCCAAGTCACATTTTGTATGCAATGCAAGCCATCTAACAAACACATGTTAGCATTACTTCTCCAATTCACTAGCTGCTATTTTTACCCTCAAAACTAAGCTAAAGGTAACAACACCAGTTGCCTGATACTGGAGCCAAAGGCTTTGGAAAAGGCGATGATATCTAGGAAAAAGTTACCCTCATCAAATTCTATTGGCCACAGAAATGTTTTGTCTAAATCTGTACATTTTCAGGTTATTCAAGTTTTTGTTTACTGTCCAAACCCTGAACGTGAACATGGACCTCTGCCTTCAACCCTGTGCATTAAGTGGCCAATCACTTTCTTGTTTTCAAATCACCAAAGACATTAGTGGCTGACCATTTGTTGTTCTCGACATCAAAATGAAAGTAGTGTTGATTGATGATCTCAGAGCTTGAGGTACAGAACACCTTAAGGGGCTGATATACTTCAAACGGGTGTGCTTGCGGTCAGCTGCGGACAAGCTCGTGGACAGCAGACGTGCACGTGGCTCTGTTTATGTTAGAATTTGGCTGTCGCAAGGGGAGGCGCTCCACCAGAAGGGTGTCCCAGTACCACAACAAAACACAAAGCCCTTAACGTCCTTAGTTTTCCTTTCATCCACGCACAGAACGCCTCAATTTTTAAAGGCCAAGTTAAATTAAGGGATCCCGTTTCTTATTGAGTGTTTAATGAAGTTTGAGTGGCTTTCAGTCTGCCTCACAGATACTTTCACTTCTACCCGCACGCCCCCACGTCTCTTCTGTCTCGTGATTTCTCTCCACAAATTTGCATGCATTGGATTGTCTCTATTCTTCAGAGATGAAATGTGGGTACAGGCAAACCTCCTGGAGCATGCGCAGTGGTGAGCGTACAGTAGTGTACAGTCCGCGTGGTCAAAAAATCTGGCTGCACAGTGGACGTCCGCTACCTGTCCGTGCGGACTTCTGCTGACATCAACCGGTGCCGAAATTTACGTCATGTGGACATGCAAAGTATAACAGCCACCTTACACTTGCCCTGCCCACCTTACAGCTTATTTTCCAATTCACACAGACAAAATGAAAACTAAATTGCAATGCGGCAATATCTTCTTAAGGATAGTCGGATCGCAAAAAAAGAAGCTCAAAAAAACGTTAAAAATCATTTTTATGATTTGAGAACAACAAATGGCTGGTTACTAATGTTGAAAATAAAAAAAACGGTTGACCACTATGTACACGGACCAAGCCAGGCTACTGGTAACACACATTCTAGTCATGGGCAGACCCAGCAGAAAGAGGCCTGTGGCCCTTCTTGAGCCTTGGTATTCAACTTAACACTACCAATAACGAAAGTGTGACAAAGCTGTAGAGTCAGGATGCTCATATGAAAACAGAAGCACCGCTCTAATGTGACTTCACCAGTTGCCATTCTGGGTAAGACATCAGTGTGAATAAACACTAAGTTGTTTATAACACATAAGGTGTTTATAATTCTAAAGCTAGGCTCCCACTGATATAGATTTTTGAAGGACTGTACCTGCTGACAATGTTATTTGTCTTTGAGTGTACAGAGGTTTCTAGTATCGTGTATGCTGGTGTGTTTGGCTGACCTCTTGAAGACTGCAGTCTCAGTCTTGGCATCAACAGTGAGGCTGACTGTTTCTTTCATGGAGCCGTTGATGACCGTCTCAGTGATGCTGCGCTGCTCACAGCATGCCGCCTCCTCCGCCTCAGAGCGCCCACTTTCCTTAGGGGAGGAGGAAGGGGGCACCACACTGGTGCCCAACCAACCGTCACAGTCTGGGGGTGGGGCACAAACACAGGCACATCTAATGTTTATGCATGCCCACACATACACACATAAAGAGCAGTCCATTTAAGGTGTACAGTACCCTGTGATTCAAGGCCTGTACCAAATGAAATACAAATAAACACATAAATATTTACACCAATAAAATGCTTCTATGTATGTGTGTGCCTCACCATCAGGCTGCATGGGCGCATTGACTCCCAGAGGGTCCATGGTCTCTACGCTGGTTTCCATGGCTATGGGGGAGTTGCACCTCAGAGGGTCTTTGGGGCTGAGTAAGAATAATAACTTATTTATAAAAGTACTTCATGAATCCAAAGCCAACATACTTTTGCAAGCGGATAACTTTTCAGGTCAAGGCATGCTATTGCTACTGCACTACTGGCTGTTACCAGTAACATTTGCAATAACCAGCAGATGTGAATCCAACCTTAAAGTTCATCTCTGTGTTTGGTCTCTCTTTAAAACGTAACAAGACTCTTTAAAAGTAACAAGACTAACGGCATGTTCCCACCAAACGCGATGTTGCACGATCGCGTGACAAGATTACATGCAAAGTCAATGCAAAGACGCGATTTGAAGTGTCATTTCGCCGGGCGACGCGATGGACGCGTTGGCCGCGAAAATCGCTCCCATCGCGTCGCCCCATAGCGTCAGCACTTCATCGCTCGAGTTGAAATAATTGAACTTTTGCGGCGAATTCGTGTGACGACGCGCCGCGACAGCCTATCATCGTTGAGATCGTCATCGTCTATCGTCATTAATTGATTGAAATTGATAAGCCGATAAACTGAAACTCACCGGAGATAGATAGAGAAAGGCGCTACACAGCTGGAATGGAGCGCCGATAGTTGGTATCCAGGCGGGAGATCCTGGCACCAACCCTGGTTAGCAGGTCTTCAAACTGGGCAACAGTCAGCCTGAAGTACCGCTGGAACTGGCCGTCGTCCAGGCGCAGCTCCTGCAGGAGACGGTGGAACTCACCGAGCTCACTCCACTTCCGTAGGGTAGCATGCACCCAGAACCAACGTCAGCGCCTAGCCCGCAGACGAAGCTGGGAATTTCTCCAGGGCAGGTACAGTGCAGCGATGGTGGTTATCTCAGCCATGGCTGACAAGAGAATGAAATGGCGGAAGAAATGGGTGGGCTTGTCGCGTGATGCAATGCCGCGACAAGGCGTTTTTTTGCATTTTGGACCAGCGTCAAAACTGGAATGTTTAGCGCGACACGATTTCATTTGTCGCACGATTAAATCGCTTTCATCGCGTTTGGTGGGAACACGCCGTAAGCTCTCGAGCAGCTGAAGCACTGGGGCTGAATGCTTTGACTGCACCTGGTCAGCCTTGAGAAGAGCTGCCCTTTGCTGTAATAGAGAATATATACAATCTACACTGCTAATAGTGTAAGCTGTTGTCCAGTCTCACAGTAGCATCTTGATTTTAGTGTTTCAATTTTACTTTTTCTTTGGTAGTTGGCTCCCTTGGCATGTTAATAAATAGCTCCACATTTGTTGTATACAGTAGGCTGCGTCACTTGACGGCTCTGATACTCCTCTCTGGTTCTTGATTCATCCTCATTGGTTGGTGGAGCTCTTAAGTGACAGCGGTGCACTTCAGACAAGGTTGAAGCAGTTTCAGTTTGAGAACAGGTCAAGTGCCAATGATGCTCGGCGCTAAAAAGAGGTCAGTTCCTTGTTTTGGGTTGTAAGCACTGAAAGCAAACTTTTCCACTGGAAAGAATGGGGAAACAAACTTTATAACAACAAAGGCCTATATATGAACATAGGTGTATTTGTATATACCTACTGGTGTCGAAAAATGTATGTTGAATCTATGCTTATCATATGGTTTATCCTTATGATAAGCATAGATTCAACATACATTTTTCAATTTTTTTGTTGTGGCATTAGAGGATCTAGATCAACAAACAAATATTCTCTATGAATCTCATGTTTAAATCATCAGGTTTTACGTTTTCATTCATCACCATTCTTTATTCTTTTTTTTTTTTTTTAGAAAAATAGAATGGCATGAGCAAGAACACTCCTTAATTTAACTTATGACCTTCCCTGTCTGTAATACACCTCTGCAAATGCATAACATTTCAGAAATTTCATACCAACGGGAACCTTGACAGATCTAAGACACTGCTGTACCTGACAGGGGTGAAGTTTGAGAAATCAGCCCAGCCTGTTTCTGAGTTGGAGGTAGCAGCGGGAGAGGAGCTCCAGGCCACCTCAGTGACCCCTGCTGTGGAGGAAGAAGAGGAGGAGGCAGGGTTGTTGGGACTAGCGGCTGGAGCTGTAGAGTTACCGGTGTCCATGGGGATGTCGTCAAAGTTGGCCGTCCATACTGGCCCTAGAAACAAAGCCAGGAGGAAACCTTAGCAAATAGGTAATGTTAATATGATCCATTATATCCATTATGATCCTGTATATAAGCAGTTAATTCATGTAACCATTTTTTTTTTTTTAGAGGAAATGAGGAATGGCAAAATGTCCTAAGGATTTTCCTCATCTTTCCACCTGTGTGAGGACACAAGGTCCTTGTAAGAACAGAATTATACAAACACACATCTCTACCTGTGTCAACTTCCATTCTGTCATCAGTGCTGGGGTTGGATGCTTCAAATGGATCTCTCTTCACGTCTTCCTCCTCTGAGTCTGTGCTCTCCTCACTGTCCGTGCTACCTGAACTCCTAACATCAACACATAAATAAATTGGTATTAGTTAGGCTGGCAGATCCACTGTGTATGCTCAACAGATGTCTCTAAGCCATCCTCATCTGAATCCATCGTACACTCATTCTGGTCTGTCTGTATTCCTGATGACCATAAATATGATAACACAGCTGCAGTTTTTAATTGGCTCTACAGATCTACTGGTACGTAAGCAATTTCAATTTACTTTTCAAAGTCAAATCGTGATGACTAGAAGTTCTGATGTAATGAATAATAAAAGTTTATTTAGGAAAGCATATTGTCAGGAGTGTGTGTATTGAACCTGGGGCGTCTCTGGGCTTCTGGTGCAAAGGTGACATCTTTTTCATCCCAGATATCCTCTTCATCAGAACCAGCATCTTCAAACTGCTGGATCTTCTCCTTACAGCGTGCCTCAAACAAAGCTATATTTGCCTGGGAAACACACACACATGCCGTGCCTTTTTAGACATTTCCATGCACATGCACATACACACTTGGACACGCAACTTAAACAAAAAAACACCCAGATTCAAAACAGGGGGATATCTATCTCCATAGTGCACGATCTTAAAGACTGAAAATGATCTATACAAACCCTCTCAATATGATAAATCAACAGCTTTTAGGGCCCTGAGTTCAGGAACTCAGGGCCCTTATCCCAAATTCGTCTAAAAACACTACTACTACTACCACAACTACTTCTACTTTCTTGCTTTAATTTCCTTTCTTTGCTGCTGTCGCCCCAACCACTGAATGTCAACAGTGACATCAAGAAATAATCTAAGACATGATACAGCGTCCTCACAGGGCAGTTGTCCTAATCTAACATTTCGAGAACTACAGTAGCATTGGATGAAACAGCACATTTTCATTTTTTCATGTATTTCTGATGAAATCAGGTTAATAATCAAAATACTTACACTTTCATTTGTATTCAGTGAAAAATTGATGTCTGATATTCTATCAAAGGGAATACTGCAATGTTAAAGAGAACAGAGTTTAGTTTAGTTAGGGTCGTTAGGCATTCACATATATGGCAACACAAAGACAGGCTCTACAAAATAGCACTAACCCGTTCACATTAAATACTACATCACAGGAACACACAAGAAATTCATTGTTGCCCCAACCCAGGTTTATCAACATAGCACCTCTACTGTGATAATGAAAGTACAACCAAAACTAAGATGTTAAAGGCATACTCCAATGTTTTGGGGAAAACACCCTTTTCCGACTTACCTGGACTGAGACAAGATGTTCAATACCATTTTCACCTCTGTACGTCCACTGGTTCGGTTCCTATGGGTAGTATTTCGTGTTAGCTTAGCATAAGGAGTCTAAGTCTGCATGAGTCATTAGCCTAGCTCTGTCAAAGTGAAAAAATAAACCTTACAGCAACTCCAAAGCAATGTATCATGTGTATTTGAAATACACGTCTCGGAATAAAAAAATAAAATAAAATAAAAAATAGTCATTTTAGGAAAACTTAGATGGTTGGAACCATAACTGCTGAACAGTGTATGCTTCCGTCCGTGTTCAGTGGTTATAGTGCCTACCATTTAATTCCTAAAACAATTAATTTTTTTATTTTTAATTCCAAGACGTGTATTTCAAATTCACGATACACTTTGTAAATAAGACAGTAAGGATTATTTTTTCACTTTGATGGAGGTAGGCAAATGGCTCCTGTAGACTTGAAGTCTTTATACAAAGCTAACATGAAATGCTACCCATGGGAGCTGAACCAGTGGACGTTGAAAATGTATTCAACATCTTTTCTCAGTCTGGTTAATTTGCAAAAAGGGTATTTTGCCCAAAACACTGGAGCATTCCTTTAACAAGTTTAGGACATTGAGTGCTCTGTAATTTTTTTCTTCACATGCGTACATGCTACGGGCTTTAAATTGGTCAAATTAAAGGAGGAAAGAATGAAGAGTCTTGGACTATTCTAGGTCCTGAAACTGATTCATGAATAGGATGGGAACATGGCTTTAATTAACAGCAACTTTGTGGATTGCTAGGTTTTCCAAAAATGTTTGTTTTGGGTCACTTCAAACACAGTGTAAAACTCTGAGGTATGGTTTCAGCTATTCTTTCGATTCCCTTAAATTTCACATCACTGTAAATTGTTTTCCAGTTACGTTTGTCTTATCTTTCAAAGTACACATTTTGAACACTGTCTACATGAGTTACTCCCAGTAAAGAAGTTGCCAATTTCAAGTCATAACTGTGTAAATAAAGTTTTCATTTTCATTTGACCCACGTGTATTGACAGTGTAGGCTTTGAAATTCCTTTGCTTCAAAACTTAATATTTCACTTGGAGAAAGTGAACTTAAAAATAAGTGTTACTATAAATGCTTTTAAATGCTATCATCTGGAATTTATTTTCACAATTCTCTTGAGCAACTGTACTTTAGAAATCCTATTAATTTCAATTTAACTGTCACCATGTCTGAATTTTTATTTTTGTTTTCTCTCAAGAACAAAGGGGATTAGAGAGTAGAGAATGTTAAAGACCTGTTGCCTCAAACCCAAAGGACCAAATGCAAAGACAAGTCCTTTGACTTCAGAGTAATTTCTCAAACGTTTTCCATAGATATAAGGGTATAATGCAAAAACACAAGACTCTAGATTACCAGAAACTCAAAGAACACTGAGCAGTTCAGAACATTCTCACAGCTCTCCATCGAGGGAACCATCATATTTTGGTACTTCAATACAGACAAAATCCTTAAAAAAGCCTGGATGCAGTGAGCATCACTTTGAGGCACAGGAAGCCAAGATGACCAGACTGTGCTGTGGCTAGCCCTCACCAGCACCAATTGGTGGTGCATATCCCTTAAGTCAGTGAAAACGAATTTAAATGAGCATCATGTCGCAAACAAAATCAGGGATCTCATTCTGGACAACTGTAACAGTTTTAGTTGTTAAATCTTTGAAGAAGGTAACAAATGATCTAGGTTGTAATGACCAAGAGCAGCACTAAAGCGGAGCATCAAGATGTAGTCACATTAAGATCAAACTCTAAGTTCTGCCCAGGTATGAACCCTACAACCCCCATCACCATCTGTCCTTCTCTGCACAGGAGCCAGCCCATCTGACAAAACCCCAATTCCAAACCGATCTAACCTCTTGATGAAAGACAATTCCCCAGCACAATTAAAAGCTGTCAAGGTTGAAACACACAATATTGATTTCTGTTGTACTGAAAATGTGCACAAGCATTACATTTTATAATATAAAAAAATGCTTCCAAGTTCCTTGTTGATATGTGGCTTCATTTTCCATGCACAATTCTGGATTGAAAAATATTAGAAAACATATTTATACTATTATGAATGCATCCAAAATTGTGCTCTAAACTACAGTTTAGCTGATCCCACTCTACCTTCCAATGCATGTGCATTCATGACAAATAGGACATATCCAACCCAAGGACAGAGTTTTCATTTAAAGCTTAAAATGGGTGGTGCAGCAGATATCCAGAGTGAATTTTCAAGGCCCCAGTTTAGGTTTTTGTAAAAACTATATCCTCTTTTACCTTTCTAATATTTCCTGGTTGTCTGAATGCCCTGGTAGACAGAAATCACTAAACTGACTTGACCAAACTATGGTGAAACTCAGAGGCTCCATGAGGTCCTTGGCTAACAACACTTGACATTTTTAATCAATGATGGGCAACTCAGCTAAGTCAAACAACCCACATCCCTTGAAGCAGACTATATCCCCAAACCAGCCACCTCGCCCTCAGACATAAAAAAGGGACAGTGCATCAAAAACACAAAAGCTGGACACATTTTTTTCTCTACAAGTGACATTCTGAGTTGGAAGTAAGGTTACTAATGCTTAAGGAAGTATTAACATCAAGTGATTACAAAAAATAAGAGAAAATGACTAAAATGACTAAACAGTTCAAAAAATAGAGTTTGGATTCTGCACTGAAAAATTCTCTCAAACCTAAAGGTTTTAAGTTAAGGTAAGTTAAGGTAATC
>OMKZ01053069.1:0-18001 GCA_900302535.1 Neoniphon sammara
TAATACACATTACCAACGACTCTGTCTTTTTTCCCTTTCTTTTGAGATTTTTAAAGGTCAGCTAAGACTGTAAAGGCCTAAAACTATTAAAAATTACGGAAGTTAAGGAGGCTATGTCTATTAAGAAATTGGAAATGTAAATATCCAGTATTTCCTGTAAATGGAATATTGCTCATGCGTGGTATAGACCCAGAACTATGTTTTGTGTAAATAGACTTTTGGTTTTAGTTGTGCATGCAAATGCCCTGAAAATGGTTGCATGTGGCATGCATGGCCTGCTACTAAACTAAACTATCACTAAAGATTATTTAATGGCTCAGTCAAAGCCTAAATAGCTGCAGGGTAAACCCACCTTTAGCCCAGTGTAAACCAGAGCGGTGCCAGTCAGACCGCAGCCTATCAATGTATATTCAGCAGACTAAGAGCTTTCTAAGGTCGTGACCCTAGGGAAAGTGACCTTTAAGGTCTAGAGAAACATTAGTCTCTCTAATGTAGCCTGTCTCCCCAGCCAGGATGGTTGGGAAACTGGTTCTGATTTATTCCACATGCTTGGCTTGTTAAATTGCTCTCATTGTAACTGGACTTGTCAGTCTGTCTTTTTCTCTTGTTTTGTGTACATGTAACTTGCATCCAGGTCACTGTTTACATGTGTGTATACTCACTCTGTGTGTATGTGTGTTGTCTTTCAGCTCATGTGGAAAACAAAGAGCAGTACATTGAGGTGTTGGAGAACCTGGGGAATAGCCACCTGACCCAGGACAACAACGAAGTGTCCACCGGCTTCCTCAACCTGGCCGTGTTCACCAGAGAGGTCACAGCACTCTTCAAAAATCTGGTGAGGAAAGAAAAGGAGAGTTGGACGAAAAGGGGCATTAATTAGAGAGGGGGAGGGGGTGAGGGTGTCCTCAAATTCCCTGTGAGGGAAGGGTTCAAACCACACTGCAAAGTTAGTGATGAGAGAGGAAGGAGGGGAGGAATAGAGAGACAGAGGGAGAAAAAAAATGGAAGTTCGGCCTCTTAAATTGCCCCCAAGCCACTGGATGGTGGGAAAACGATGTCATGTTTGTATGCCAACTTTTATCCTCTGTTAACCCACAGTCTGCGTTGTTGTCCAGCTTAAATGTGAGTGTTGAGTAGTTCTACAAACATTGTCTACTCCGTGCCCAATACCTTGGCTAAACTGTGATTTAGCAATGCCATGAGATTATTCATCTCCCTAGATGTGTGTTTCAGAAGAGATAAATTACACATTGCCTCAGGTGGAAGGTAAAAGGTCATAAGGTAGCAGGAGCAGGCCACATAATGATGATGTGTGTGTCTGTGTGATGTGTAAATGTGCGTGGACGCGAGCAGGAGGTTTTCAACAGCTGCATGCTCGCGCCTCTTGACTCCCCAAAATCTGGGGCAGTCCGGAACCCTCCCACTGATAGTTTCCATGGCGATGATAATTCATCCCAGACCTCCATGTGTGAGTGCAGACACACACACACATACGCACTCTCTCTCTTGTCAATCAGAGTCTCACAGGGGAGAGCAGGCCACACAGATGTGGGGAGGAAGTGAGACCAGAACACTAACAGAGGATGATTTAAGGACTCACACCGCAGATTCAACCCGAGCGCTTCCCTTTTGCAGCATGTGTGTGATTGTGTGTATGTGTACGTGTGATTGTGTGCATGCATGTGCTGAGTGATTGAGAATAGGTATTTCCAGTATTGTCAGTATTTTTCTTGACCTCAGCATTTTAAGGCCAACCAACACAGCCAAACTAATATCTATATCTCTGAGTCAGTATACTGAGGTAAGCTGAATGGTCGGTGTGGCTTCAGAAGAGTTTTGACCATTTTTTTGTAGAACCCAATTTTCAAAATTGGGGGGGTTTCACATGGTTCTGCTCATTTAGTCAACTGGAGAATTTCCAGTGCATGAGTAATGACAAGCTGAAATCTGGAATCTGAGTAAAATGAATAAGAAAACAAATTCAAGACTGTGTCCATAAACACTTAAGCTCAGTAAAGAACTACAATTTCGAGGACTGTGTTTTCAAACGATAGATGGGCTCTCCATGATAAAATGGTTTTGAAGTGGATTATAACCAAGTGTTCAGTATTTTACAGACTCCCAAGAGTGAATGCTTGAAAGAACAGGGGATCAGACATAGCCTATGGCAAGATTCATTTTTCTTTTTCAACCAGCCATGCAAGCCAGGGTGTTAGGATGTTGGAGCTGCTACAGAACTACCATGTCTACTCAATGATATGGAGATCTATTCTCATTATGTTGTTGGTTGGGAGTTGGCAAGGCTTATGAGTATTGTTTTAGGTGTCAAGGAAACCTTTGTATCTGATTATTGGAAAGCTCATTTTTCATCACAGAGGTTGAAACATAAGCTGTTATGCTAGCAATCACATTATGGGGCCTTACTTCATCCTGTCGAAGTTAAGTTGGCTTGATACAGATCAGCTGCAAGCAGCTATAGAATGAAGTTGGATGAGTTCTGCTTAGTAAAAGGATAATCATTTGAACCCTGAAACCATGTAACATGGTATCCATATTTATTTTGAGAGAATTGTGTGGCTTTCATGTAAAAATGAAACTAACAGGAATCATGGAAAAAGGCAGTGACGTTGGCAGAGTTCAGAAATGTGGACAACAGCCAATAAGAAGACGTGGACAGGAAACAATAAACCATTCACTATGCACCAATTCTATAAAGATGTCATTTCCTTTTCCTAGTTAAGAAATTAGTCAGTTGGTGATAATGCCTTACTGTAAAACACAACTAATGTTTTTTTATCATGTTTTGTCATTCAGTAAGTCACTCTGCCTGGGCTTTACCCACGAACTGGTTGTTAACCATCATCTAAAACATCCAGCCCACCCACCCTCTACTAACAAAGTCTTTCTACCATTAATGTGTGCACACTGATAAGAGTGGGGAGGAAGGTCAGGGTGTTTTGGCCTTGAGTCTTTGGTAGAGATTGCAGTTGTTTGGTCTTGTGGATGTATTTTCCCTCACATTCACATGGCACATATCAGTCTGTGTCCACATCTCTTTGAATTGTACTAATGCAGAGGTAGAGATGAGGACATTGCCTTATTTTCATCATCGCTGTATGACTCAGGAAATAACCTAATATCCTGATTCATTATCGTTTACTCTGACTCAGTTCATCTGACCACCATGTCGACCTCAACTTAATTTCAACTTCCATTTTACTGTACACAAACATTTCATAAAATATGATTGCGTAATGTTCCCGTTTTGGATCCAAGAATCTTAATGGGGCGGATTATGGTCCAGTGTTTTTTTGATGACTCACCAGTTCAAACAAGCCTCGATCACCATGTTTTTAGCGTTATCCTTCCTCTTTCCCTGAAATCCTAGTCCATGGGGAGATAAGGAAAATGTGCAGAACTGTGTGTGTGTGTGTGTGTGTGTGTTTTTGCTTGTACTGCAGATAAGGGATACCTATAACATGATGCACAATACACCAGGTATTGTCCTCAATCTTCAATCTGTCTTCAATCTTGTGTTTTTCTTTCTCTCGTTTCAGGTGCAAAACCTCAACAACATCATGGCCTTCCCTTTAGAAAATGTCCTGAAGACAGAGCTCCGAGATAGTAGACTAGTGAGTCTAGACTTTATTACTTACCTTTACTTATTACATATTCATCTAACTAATATAATATAGCCTACTAGCTGTTAGACGATTACTGTTAGTTAAACTGAGTATTAAGACTGACATGTTTCAGACACAGCTCCTGCAGTGTGAGTATGGATATCTTGTACTGTCTTAAGCAGATAATGTTGTCTGTCTGTGTTGTAGACAGACACAGTTAAGCCCTCTAAGATAGGATAAGGTGTTGGTGTTGAGGCAGATTAATGAGTAAGGCCAAGCTAGGTTGCTCTGCTGAATAGGTCTGTCCTTGCAGAGTGTTTGGGGTTAGATGTGTCAGGCCAGCAGACTAGTGACTAATAAGATAATGCTTCTGTAATCTCCCCTAACTGTCCTGTCTTTGTAGTTTATCTGATTGCATCACTGTGACTGAGTAGGAAGGTAAAGCACTCTTGAATTCCTGTTCAGCCAGATGTGGGTAATTTACTGAACATGTCAATGCTACCATCCATTGGTGGGATGTTATGACCTTACTGTAGTAAACTGCTCACTTTTGCATAGAACACTTGCTCTGTGCATCACAACACATGCTTTATGTAAGGAATTATTGAAGTTATTTGTTGGCAGTATCTTTTTCCCCAAACTGTTTCTGTTTAGTGTCTCTGTGTGAAGAAAAATAACATCAAATTAAAAAATGAGGAATGTAAAAAAAAAAACTTTGAAGTTGAGATTTTTCATGATGAATCTGCACCTCACTAGTCTGTTTTATAAACAAACTCTTTGTTAAAGTTAACACTTACCTCCGGAGTTTAAACTACACACGGTATTGGTTCAGTCTTTACAAGAATTCACTGACAGGGAATCGGGATCATCTTCTCTTCTCTTCTCTTCTCTTCTCTTCTCTTCTCTTCTCTTCTCTTCTTCACTCTTTCATTTTCTCCTCAGGAGCTCAAGAAACAGATGGAGAAGAGCTGGAAGGAATATGACATAAAAATGTAAGTGGTAAACTTTACTGTTTTATTTACAAGAGTATGACCATCTATTCTTAAGCCTGCTTCATTTTTAATTATAAGACAGTGTATGATCTGCAAGCCTCATTGCTTTCTTGAGATAACAGAAACTTAAGCCTGAGACAAATGTAACTGCCAAGCAGAATTACACTCCATATTATGGATATTGGTAGTCGTCTTTCTGGGTCACAGGAGTTGGTGTAAAAGTAGAGGTTAATGGGATAATAGTTCATTCCCCTTGGCTATTCTCTATTACACTGGTATGAAATAAAACTGAGGCACTTGCACTTTGCAGCTTTCATTTGATCTCATTTTGGCAGTGGTTTCAAGTGCTTTATAATGGTGTAAGGTGATTCCAACTCTCCTTTATTGCTTTTTTATCCAGCATCCTCCTTCCTGTGAGGAATGTGAATTAAAAAAAACTGAATCAGTGGAGGGAAGACAAGGTGCAACACTTGATGAAAATAAAGTACAAACCTTAATAGTTCATCATATTAAAATGACGGAGTTGACATACTTCCTTTAAGAGGTCATAAGGCAAATAGCCAAAGATTTGCACACTACAGTGTTGAGCAAAGGTATATTGAAAGAAGTCTTTCTTTCTTTCTTTCTTTCTTTCTTTCTCTCTTCATCAGAGGGAAGTACGAGAAGGAGAGGAAGGAGAAGAGCAGGCAGCTGGGTCTGATCAGGATGGAGGGATCAGATGGAGGAGAGGACATGGAGAGAGAGAGAAGGGCCTTCCAGCTGCAGATGTGTGAGGTGGGGGATTACTGCCAGTCAAAACACCATACCCAGGCACCTTTCACATGCCTGAGGTGGGCTCGATTTAGTTCTCAAGTCTGGGTGGTCTGAATTATTCCATGTTCCATCCATGGTCAACTGGATGGCCAGGCTTGATCCCTTGCATCTCTTCACTAATTCCTATAATGCAAAGCAATGGTTTGCACTAAGTCCAGTATGATTGTAACTGGCTTGGCATTGTAGAGCTGCGCAGTAGGAGGTGCAGTTCAAAGGCTGATGACACTGTTCTTAATCCATGACCTGGAGCTAGAAGTCAAGTGAGTGAAATCCCTGTGAAATTCATTGGCGGTGCTGTTACACACAGGCATGACAGTATAAAGTCCTTTGTGTGGCAGTCCACATGTAGCTGCAGTTTACGAACCCTGAGAAAAGCGGTCTCATGCTGACTGGGACCAGCTGTTGAGAGGAAGGGGAGCGGAGGAAAAATGGAATTTCCACTTGTTGCAAGCCACTCCACCCCTCTGTCTGCCTCTCTTGCTTTTTTCTCCCCCTACACACACACCAACTCTCTCCCTCTCTCTCTCTCTCTTGAACACACACAAATGCACACAACTAACACAGAACAGAAACACCTCGCTTAACCTCCCCAGCCTGGGCTACAGACAGACAGATGGACTCAGACTTTGTTTTTATGGAGCAAGGACAATGTAGTCATTCCTTCCATGGGGCAAAATGCCCCATAGCTTGATCCCAAGGATTTTTCCTACCGTTTAAACATGTATTAAGACTTCAGGCCGGATGGAAATTGGTCAAAGTAAAGCTTGAACTATGTTTGCGGAATGAATAATTACTTTTTCCAAAGATTACTGACTGTTTGGAGAGGTGAAATGCAGCACATAACCTTTCAAACAGCGGTGTACCAGAATCTAGCAGCAAAAATCATGTTCAGAACAGGACACTGAAGATGCTGCTGTAGTCTATACTAAGTCTTCAATTATGGGTACTGCAAAATAATAGGTTTGTGCCTCATTTTCATATTTCTGTGGCTCCATCTGGCCTTCATCTGGAATGGTTCCAGTTTCTGGAGCTGTTTTAACTGTGTGTGTTCATGCTTCTAGTACCTTCTGAAGATCCAGGAGCTGAAGGTGCGTCAGGGTCCTGACCTTCTCCAGAGCCTCATCAAGTACTTCCAGGCTCAGCTCAGGTCAGTCTCAGCAAACCATACTCTCCTGACAGATGGCCATATCGTCATTTTGTTCTAGGTGTGAAAGAATGATTTATTTTCTGTCGCAACAAGATAAAAACCTTTTTTTTTAATTTTTCATGTAACCACAAACACATCAAATGTGCCATTAAAGCCTTAAACTACAGCTTCTGAAAATCTCCTTTCTCGCCTGGTCTAAGATACATATAATTTGATTCTACCTCAGGATTTTAGTGAGAGATTTTGCATTTGCAGTTAAGTTAGTTAATTTTGGTCTTACTTTTATGAGCTATTATTACTGCTGTCAACTATTCGCCCATTTTAATTATACTTTGTGTTTTATGTGATATCTGAGCTGCTTGTGCAGCCTCAGCGTATGAAGTTTTAGTTGGTGCTAAACCAGAATGTTTTGACTGGAGTATCACCATGACTCAGCATTTGTTGTTTTTCTGGCATCAGTTTCTTCCAGGATGGGCTGAAAGCTGCCGAGAATCTCACCCCCTTTGTAGAGAAGCTAGCTACATCTGTCCACACGGTAAACACACACACAAGCCACTGTTAGTTTGTCTGTCCACTTGTACAACATGCAGCATGTGTTTATAGAAATAAATTTGAAGAATCTTATGTGTGCATCTTTGTTATTAATTCTCTGCTGTTAATATAATAGTCGAGTATTTGTCATGTCATAGGTTAGGTTTAGGTTAGGGTTTTAGCTGCTGTTTTCTATTTAGTCATGTGACTGACTCACAGTGATGTTATCACAAAACACACACACATGCATATACACACTGATGTTATCAATCCCCCAACACACACAGACATACCCCTACACACAGTTTTCTCCATTTGTCATCCGTTGCTCCATCACAATAACAGATAAAACTGTTGCCATGAAGGCTCTTACTGTAAAGCTCTCGCTGTAAATCATGGAGTTTTACTACCTCAGACAGCAGTTAAGTTAAAGTACTATTTCACTCTTACAACTGCCCTAACCTCAGCCTCTTTCCCCCTCTGGAAGTTTCCCAGCTCAACCCACAGGCAGAGACTGTTGCTAGAGGCTATTCTCAGAAATGCCTCCCCTGTTTTCCTAAAGATGAAACTGAAAGCATCCCACTTTTTAATTCTTTCCTTAGTGCACACCTATTTCTCCAACCGCTCCGACCGGTCTCCAGTCTCCACAGAACTGCAGTGCTCCCTTATTCAGGACACAGTGCTGGAAACAAACATTTGACTGTGATAATGGAACGTTAGAGGTTTTTCTGGTTCAGCATAGCAGAACAGATACTTGCCCAGACATGCCAGACCTCAGTTTTAAGAAGGAAATTCAGAAAAGATGCAGATAAAGCCAGCATGGTTTCCAGGGAAAACGCTGAAATGTTCCAGAGATATTAACTCGTATTGCAGGCAAGACACAAGATTGCCGCTTTAAGACAAAAAGCACAGTCCCTGAGGACTACACACCCTGCACAGAGCTATTTCTCAGCTCTGTTCTGCATTATTTAGGCTGAGAAGCAAACCTCTGATGTATTGCTGTTCCACACCCTTTTTTTCCTTCTGCAATCAAAGAAACTGACCTCGTCTGGTGTGTGTGTGTGTGTGTGTGTGTGTGTGTGTGTGTTTGTGTTTGTGGGTGTGTGTTTTATAGGTGCGTCTAGACCAGGATGAAGAAGTGAGACAACTTACTCAGTTGAGGGATTCTCTCAGACTGCTTCTACAAGTGGAGGGGAAAGAGGTATACTTACCCATGATGCATCAGTACTAATCATGCATACAGCCTAGGTACATTGAGTTAATATACTGTGCATCTTCTGGTACTGTTAGAATACAAACAATGTGTGCACTTCTGAAAAGTCCATCAGGATATTTGTTTTATTTGCTCTGTGGTTGCAAAATATTTTTCTCGTCTTGACTTATTTTTACAATGTTCTGTAAAATCCTCATGATACTTACAGCTTCAAGTGAGGTCCTAATCTGTTTGTACCTCAGGAGTACCTGAACAGGAAGAACTCAGGCAGCGGCTACAGTATCCATCAACCCCAGGGCAACAAGAAGTATGGCACAGAGAAATCTGGCTTCCTGCTCAAGAAGAGTGACGGGTGGGTATGGAGACATGGGTGGATATAGGGGTGCAGAAATTGACATAAGTGCATAAATATATTATATTTTCATATAAATATGAAAGTATAACATTTTATAGGGAAATTTTGGCTAAAGTATTGACTCAGAAATTTGCTATGTAACACCCAAAGCTTTTAAAAATGCACGTTGTGTCAATGTTGAAATGACATCGAACTTGAAATCAAGCTTGCCAAAGTAGGCACGTTGCATGCACCAGAATGCTCTGCAAAAAACACTGGGTGAAATGGCATTAAAATAGGTGGTCCTCAAACTGTGTGGCTAAACATGCTACAGAAGCTAGCAAGCCTCCGTGGTTTAAACAGTCAGATTTGAATACATCTGTAGTGTATCTTAGCTGCTGGATTGTTATGCAGATAAGTGCAGTCGAATTTAATGTCAGGTGTAAATGGGATTTGATTGAAGGCCTCTGGAATCATACAGACCTTCCATTTCTCCTGCTTTCTGTCTGCTCCCTCTCATTTCTCAGTATTCCTTTTCTTTCAACAAAACAAAACTATTGCACTGCTGAATTTTATTTTTTGTGCTCAAGTCTGGGCTAAAGCAGTAGGATCAAGTTTGGGTTAGTGTTCCTCGGATTATATGTGGTGCACTGTCAATGGATTTTGAAGCAAATTGCCCCTTTGAGCAGGGTGGAGAGTAACTGGGAAAGGCAATGAGAGAGAAGGGGGAACTGTAGCTTTGTCTACCCCAGCTGGTCTTCATTATTATGAGGTGAAGATTCAGGCAGGGGCCCCTCCTCTGGAACTTATTGGCAGACTGGCTAACTGAGTGGATCCAGCTTTTGCGTCATGGACACACACGCGTACACACACACACACACACACACACACACACACACACACACACACCATAGAGCTAGATTACAGTGCGATAAGAGAAGGGGATGTGGTTCAGTAGGGCGAATGGGAGACAGAAGAGTAAACTTTACCCTGGTCACTGGCACAAAACACTACATGTTCTTAACCATTTCACCTGATTATAAAAAAAACAAGAGTGGGGCAGTGTGAATAGGAATAAGCTGGGCCAGCACAGTGTGTACGTCACCAATTACTCAGTCCAAGAGCATATGTTAACGTTTCCACTTAATGTATCTGCGCGGGAATGAGCCCAGTCGATACTGTAATGTCAGCAGTGTGGTTAAAAGCTGTATTTTTAATCCTCTTTGTTGGTGTGTCTTCCTGCAGGATCAGGAAGGTGTGGCAGAAGAGGAAGTGTGGGGTGAAATATGGTTGCTTGACTATTTCCCACAGCACGGTGAGGGTTAATAATTGACACTGTCCACTCAAGTTATTTGGACTTCTGTCTAAGTGCATGCGTGGCAATTAAACACTGTAATCAATACCAACTTAAGTGTGTGTGTGTGTCTTCAGATCAACCGACCGCCAGCCAAATTGAACCTACTGACCTGTCAGGTGCGGCCCAACCCTGAGGAGAGGAGGACCTTTGACCTGGTCACTCGTAGGTTTATGCCTAACCTTTGACCTCAGCAGCCTTTACCTTTTACCCTCAACATATCTCAACTGTTACAGACTCTTGAGAGTCGTTTGTAATGCAGATGTGTGGATGCCCGCCTGTTTCTTCTCCTGCTCCTCACATTAGTACAAATAGACATCAGACACATGTCGCTCTGGGATGGACTTCATAGATGTCTTTTGTGATTTATCTACGTTGTTGTGATGAGAAACAGATGTGATTCTATGGCTCTCTTATTTTACCAGCCTCGTCATGCAACCTCTTCCAACCACTGTTTTCCACTCTCTTTCATTACATAATGAATTTTTATACAGTTCACTGACACTGTCTAATCACCCTTTCTCTTTTTTCTGTTTCTCCCCCTCAGACAATCGAACGTACCATTTCCAGGCAGAAGACGAGCAGGAATGTATGATGTAAGTGCTGGAAACCTCCGAAGCTACCACTGGCTTTTGGCTCACTGTTTACCTCCTTGCATCGATTCATTGCAAGTTCTTACATGTCATGCAACTTTATCCAGGGGTATATGGAAACCAGGGAGAGATGAATATTGCATTCATAAAGAACAAAGGTGTATTCAGAGAGAGATTGATTTTATTGTGAAGATGAGGAGTTTCATTTCTAAAGAGACTTTGCAGCGCTGATGGGTTAATAGAAAGATCAAGATTGTCAGTTGTATTCAGTAAAAGGGGAAGAGCGCATTGTCTGATGAAACGAGCAGGACTGACAAAAGACAAAAAGGGAGCGAAGCTGAAAGATGGAGAAAGAAAAAAGGCACAGATGTCCTCTAGGAACCCCCCGGCCCAGCTGGTGCTGGGTGGGACCGCTCTCTACAGTCACAGAGCGCAAGAAAGAGAACACAGTCTGTGTGTGTGTGTATGTGTATGGATAGTGTGTGGGGTTTTCTGTCCCCTGCCCTTCCTTGTGTGTGGGCCTCGAGGCAGATTCTTTGATGTGATGAGCTGTGTGAGTTTAGGGACAGAGGAAGACAGGGATGGATGGACTCCACTGAGAGGGCAGAGAAAACCAGGGGCAACAGAAATGAGGGACAAGAAGTTAAGTGTGAATGTGGGTGGTGGACTACTCATGAAACAGGAAATGTGAAAGTTATGACGACTGATGACTAAGCAGCTTAATAGGTGGTTCAAAGCACAATAATGACTAAGCTGGATCTTTGAAATGATCAATTCTTTGGTTTTCCTTGGTGCAAAAACATAATAGTAGTAATTCCACAGCTGCTTTTTGTGTCCATTTCCCCTCTTGCCAAGTGAGCAAACAGTTACTAAATGTGGGCATGTAAAACGGAATCAGTGACAGCAACAAATACCTTTTGCCTGCTTCATTAAAAAACAAGACAGTTGCCAAAGCATTAATGGCATGCATCTGTGTATCCTTTAGCTGGGTGTCAGTGCTGCAGAACAGTAAGGAGGAGGCCCTGAACACAGCACTGGGAGGAGACCAGCTTCAGCTACAGGACAGTGGGCTCCAGGAACTGTCCCGAGCCATCATCGCTGAGCTGCGACACATGCCAGGCAACGAGGCGTGCGCCGACTGCGGAGGCCCAGGTCAGGAGAAAGATTATAGCGAATGGGTGTTGTTGATTATAATCCTAGAGTTTATCCAGGAGGCAGAACGAAAGACATGAAATTTTTCTGACGAGTTTAATTTTCTTTATTGGCGTGACTGCTAAACAGAAACAGAACTTTAAAAATAGTGTCCCAAAACCAGTATTTCAAAAACAGCATTTAGCCATTAGTGTAGCTATTTAGTGTTGATTCTGTAGACAGTGTGTGTCTCTTGACAGTCTTTTACCCCTTTTACATTGACCTAAAATCCCACCACCATCAGGGCCTTGAGCTGAGTGTAAATGGTTAATTTGGCATTTTACTCCTGCATTAATGGGTCACCTTTTAATTTGGGACCCGTATAAGAGGCAATGATATAAGACGTGCTACATTTTTGGGAGGCAGTACTAATTTCAGTGTAACATCAACCTATGTAATATGGTAAATTACCAATACATAACCGTTTGGATTGGACTCTAAGTTACATTCATAGTGTGGTTGTAGTGAGGGACCTCGTCGGAGAAAACACTGTTTCAGTCGGGCTGAAAGATTGTGACAGCAGTTAATCTGGAGGTGAAATATGTGTTCTGCAACTTTTGCTAATGTAAAATGTCACCCAATTTTTTTACTGGGTAGCCTCAGGTTAACAAAACAAACAAACAAGAAACCTGCATGCTTGGTGTAAAAGTGGCATTAGTGTGTGTGTGACTCTATTTATCCCTGCCTGTCTCAGATCCAACGTGGCTGTCCACCAACTTGGGCATCCTGACCTGTATTGAATGTTCTGGGATCCACAGAGAGCTCGGAGTCCACTACTCCAGGATACAGTCTCTCACTCTGGACCTACTTAGCACCTCTGAGCTACTGGTATGACATAAACACACACACACACACATATGACACACACAGGGTCAGGCGGATATTGTATCCACATAACTACCTAATTACAGGTGTTGTATGTTGTGCCATTTATGCAAATGCCTATGTGCCTTACCTTTTTGTTTGTGTATACATTGTGTCTCTCTCCAGTTGGCAGTCAGTATTGGCAACACTAGGTTCAATGACATCATGGAGGCTGGCCTTCCCAATGACTCTGTCAAGCCACTCCCACAAAGTGACATGTGAGTCCCTGATCTTTCAACACCATACCATCGGCCAAAAGGTCTTACCAGTGTTTCCTCTGTATTAATTTAGCAGTAGTGCTCCACAACAGCAAGAACATTAACAGCAGTGCCAGCGAAAATGTGAAATCAAAGTAAACATTGTAGTTTAGTCTTACTGTTATCTGAAATTAAGCTATTTGTTGTACAGATGTTTTAGAGGTAATTAATTAATTAAGGTATTAATAAAGACATTTAAACATTAGAACCTCAACTTGAAACATAATTTAGACCCAAACTGTGACAGATTTGGGACAAAACTTGAATCATCGCCGAAAGCACCATAGCTTCCTAAAATTAAAGAGGAAACAGTGCGCTGACAGCAGGTGACATTTTATCTATTTATTTATTTATTTAGTCACTCAAATGCATCTCCTTCACAACTAGGAATGCCAGAAAGGAGTACATTGTGGCGAAGTACGCAGAGCGCCGGTATGTCCTGCGCAGAGAGGACGCTGATCCTGGACGGCTGTATGACGCCGTGAAGAGTCGCGACCTCATATCCCTTTTACAACTCTACGCTGAGGGAGAGGAGCTGGCCAAACCACTCATGCTGCCTGATGGACAGGTAATGATCATTTGCGGCCATTTGCGCAGCTGCACAGCAGTATTTATCTCTTGGTAGGACATGACTACCTGTAATAAAGCCACTTGATCTTGTAACATGAAAATCAAAGCTCTTAAATGCTCCCAAAATACCATTCTTTAAGGTAAACTCCTCTAGACAGGGTGCCCCACCTAGCTTGTTCAAGGCTACACTAGTACACACACACCTACAAACATTTGTGCAGTGTTGTACACAACACACAATATACAGGCTTTGGTCACAGTGGTGCTGTGACTGAAAAAAATGGGGGAGGTGTGTGGATAATTACAGTGGAATATCAGTTAATTGTGTGTGAGGTCCATGTGGGCGGGTAGTTAAAGGCCTCAGTAGTAGGCAAAGCCACCCTCCCATTATCTTTGGCCTTTAATCCAATCTTTCCCTCTCTTTTCTTCCTCTCGTCCTTTCATCTTGTTATCTCCTCCTCTGCTGTCTCTTAAGGTCTTCCTCTTCCTGTCCTCAGTACCTCTTCTTCATCTCTCATCATATTCTTCCCTCCTGTCAGCCGTTTCCTGCTCAGACAGTGTAACCAGAGTGTGTAATACTGCTAAGTTAACGTGTGTGTCTGTGTGTTTGTGTTCGTTGGCCTTCATTTATTATTTCAGCTTTTAGGTCAGAGCTCGTGTCTCTTGAGAACAGGGGAGACAAGTTTATTGAGTTACTCATTCATTTCTCTCCCTCTCTTTCTCTCTTCCTGCTCTCCTGTTGCATTTTACATAAACACAAACAGATGCTCAAAGCTTTAGAAATGTTTTCCCTTTTTATCATACACATACAAATTATCTAATGAACAGTCAACCTCTGACATTAGCTTCCAGTCTACACTGGCTTTTTTTTAAAGGCTTATAGTATGCATACTTTCAAATAACTACTTTTTATCAGTCAGGCACAAAAGTGGTTTTAATAATTATTTCAATGATGTTGGCAGTTTTTTTTATTTTGTTTTTACTGCTTATGTTATAGAGACATTTTCAGACCTGATTTTTAAAAAGGCAGTACAAATACCGAGGGCATCATACCCATATGTTGGCTGTTGACTGTCATCAATCTGTATGTGACCTCATATGCATGCTGTGCCCCAAAGGCAAAAGTGTTCTATACAAAAGAAATATCTCGTCATCAGTTTGGCCTTGTATGTAATTTGAATCTCTCTTCTTATATAAGGACATCAGAGAGACAGCTCTTCACCTCGCTGTGCGTCTGGAAGAGAGGAGCTCTCTCGCACTGGTGGACTTTCTCATCCAGAACAGGTCAGTCAATCATGTTAGACTTGCCTAAGAAATTGGAGCAGCTGGGTTGCCTCTGTCTTTCTCTCCCTTAAATGAAAAATTCTGACATCCTCTGTTTGTCTATCTGTCTTTCTCCTGTATTTATGCCACAGCAACTGCCTGGAGAAGAGAACAGCAGAAGGAAACACAGCTCTCCACTACAGCGCCCTGCATCACAAACCTGAGTCCCTCAAATTACTGCTCAAAGGGAAGGCAGCCCTACACATAGGTACTCTCTCCCCCTCACTCGCTCTCTTTTTGTTTAACAAGTACAAACAAACACAAACAAAGTGCCATCAGTAAATTCTTAATTTTCTTATTGTATGCTTCTCCTAGTGAACTCAGCTGGAGAGACAGCCCTCGATGTTGCCAGGAGGCTGCAGCACACACAATGTGTCGAGCTGGTGAGACCTCACTTTACCTTTTCGTATGAATTCAAACGTTCAGGACCCATAAATGCAATCAGGACTCTTTTTCAACTCAAGAGTCAGGTTGCAACATTAATATACTTAATGGAAGTCAGCTCAAAAACAAAACAAATCAAGTCCCACAACTGGAAATACTGCCTTAAAATAACTCCCTGTGCAGCAAAGCTCAGCTAAGGACCTCCTCCCAGCACAGGGAATCCTATTCCTCATCAGCTCCCAGTGTGTATCGTTTATAAACTGGTTTTGTTTTCTTACCGGCCATCTTGCCTGCTAAATCAGACTTGCCCTGTGGAATATCCTGTTTTATTGTGCCTCATGTTACAACCAGCTAGAACAGATTGCTCTGTGGGTTTGTCTCAAAAAAATAAAAAATAAAAGAGTTTGGTTTTCATTATCTTTATCTGTTGGGCCCAACCTTGATTGTATTGGCTGTATTGATCCTGAAGCTGCAGTGAGACATGTGATGGCTCATCAGACTCAGGGGACAGCTTCCTCTTGATTAGTGATGTCAGTCAAGCCCCTCCCTCTTTCCCAGTTGTTTACCATCTTCTATTGGTCTGTCTGTCCTAGAAATTTGAAAATAATTCATGCTGTTATATCTACTGACATTGACATGAGTTGCAGTTTGTGAGATTTGGGAGAATGTTTACAATTGATCGGTGATATGTTCTTCATTGATGACATTTAGGCCCCTCCCCTTTTGTGATTGTTTTTTTAAAGTCTTTTATCTATGGGGCCCCAAGTTGCACTGATATGTTTAATCTTTTATATCTGTTAATCCCAAAGTTGCAGTGATTATCCAAACTGCATATGTGACTGTAAATCTTGTGTGTGTGCTACTTGCTCTATCCTCAAGCAGTTGAGAATGCATCCCCATGAAAATGCACATCAAAATCCAGGTGGGGATCTAGTTGCTTTGATAGAGCCAAATAGGTTGCAGCTTGTCATAAACTATGTAGTTGTTTTATCATAACTGATCCTGCTTAAAGTATGCGTGTGTCTACTGGATATGTGCATAAGTGTATATGTGTATATGTGCATACAAGTATTCTGAATTTGTGTTTTTCAGTTGGAGCTGGCCCAAAATGGGAAGTTTAACTCTCAGATCCATGTTGAGTTCATGTGGGAGACTCAGTCTCAGGAACTGTATGACAGTGAGGATGACCTCGATGAAAGGGTAAACGACACACCCATTCTGCTTATCTTATTACTGACCTTTATTTTTGAGCCAAAAAAAGCCCTCATAGCAGCATAATATACTTTGAGCTCTTCCAATAATCTGGAAAATTCTGTAAGCAGAGATGGATTGTGGAACTTGAGGAGAAACTGTAGAAATGAACATTGTGCTCCCCTCTTCTAGGTGAGTCCATCGCTCAGAAACCATCGCTCTCCTCTTCCCTCAAATGGAGGTGTTGGAGCTTCATCCGCCCGCTGGAGCACGGCAAATGGGGCCATTGCTAATACGGCTAGCAGACCCTGTCAGACCTATGAGAACTTAGATTTCCTTTATAGAAATCCCCCCACCAACAGTGCCCCCTCTGCAGGGTCAGTGCCACCGCCACTGCCAGCTAAAACCATCCAAAGAGGTGAGCTACATAAGATAGTCCTTAATTCATTAGATGCTGCATCTTCTCCCTTCACTGCTTTAATAATTTCAAGTTGTTAATTCATTTTATGGCATTCTGTTTTGAAATGTACTCACATTTCAGATAACAAAGATATTTTGCATTCAACTCTTGGCTTACTGTTGATATCACACTTCAGTTATTTGACCATTGTTTCCTCTCTACAGGTCGTTCAGACCCTCAGATTTCAATCACCCCGCAGGAGGGCAACCACATCCCAAGACGCTGCTCTAACCCGGCCTCACACTCCTCCAGTGCCCATACACAGGCCAGACATAGCCCCCCTTCTCCCAGTATAGAGAGCCAGGGCCAAGGGGGAAGACCGCCAAGATCTCCCCATGGACAGGGGACTTTCCTAAGGGGTCAGAGGCAGACCTGGGAGGGCCAACCTACTGCTAGTTTTGGGTCCCAAAGCAATGTAACAGCAATGTCCTCTCAGAACCACATAGGACCTGTCAGGTAAGACATCAGTGCTACACCAAAACCCAACTACTAAACCACATTTTCCACTGTAATCAACACACATCAGTTTTTAACTTGCATCCAGTGCCCTCTCCTGGAGCATAGAGGTGACACATTTCAAACAAGTCTGAGTCTGAAAAGTTAATTTCAATGAAGTACTTAGGCTTAGGCTTGAGCCCAACATAATATTCACTTCTTCCATATGACCGAACACTATCTGTAATCATGACTTCTTCGTCCCTTTCCAGTTCAGAGAAGACCACATCGTATCGTCGGACCAGCAGTGGTTCTGGTGGCCAGGGCAAGTGTGGTGTGATGTCTCCTAGCTGCATTGGCAGCCAGGAGGAACTGTACTGCAGTCTGGTGAGCAATGGGCCAAGTCTTGTCCCAGCCCAAACCCTGTGCCCAGCTCCCGCTCCATCCCCAGGTTCCTCACCTGCCATGGCTCCCGCACCACGACCACGCAGGAACGCCATGGTAACACCCACACACAGAAAAGTCTTTTAATTGTATTCAGCCTATATGTATATGTATTCAGTTTTTAGACAACAAACTGAAACTATTTGTCCATGTCACAGTGCCATTGATTTCTCAATTTGTTAAGTTGTCTTCAGCCCAGTTCTCAAGTCCAGAGGTCCATATTTCTGTGTATGATCAGTCTGTGAGATTTCACAGTCAATATAAATCTGTTGGAGTCACACA
>OMKZ01053070.1:0-36260 GCA_900302535.1 Neoniphon sammara
TGAAACGCCACCTGGCTTTCCACAGGGGAATTCAGCCCAGTGAGTATGCCGATCTCTCATTGTAGCCATTTTGCACCAAGGATTTCCGTCCTCCTTGCTTTCCTGAGACAAATGCACCATTTCCAGAGTGTGTGTGACATTCCCGTCCTTGCTGCATCACTCTGCATCACTCGGATTAACTGCAATCACAGCAACAACACAAGTGGGGATGACTGTCTCATCCACTGAGACACAGCGAGAGCAGACTTGTTTCCTCTCAGTTTGGAGAAATATGGTCACTGAGTGATTCATGCAAGCTTTTTATTGTAAAAAAAAAATCTCTTACCATTACATGTTTATCAGTAATTCCCATGACATGTAACAGGTTTTGATACATTAGTATGTTAAAGCAAGAGGTAAAGAGGTCATTGCACAGATAATGAGGTCAGTCATATGCAGAGGCAGAGTGTGTGTGTGTGTGTGTGTGTGTGTGTGTGTGTGTGTGTGTGTGTGTGTGTCAGTTCAAGTCCCAGATGTTGCCCTGAAATCTCTTCCACATGTTGGCAGACGGACCGGTGGCCTGCTTCCTGTTTTGGTTGGTTTTTGCATCAAAGGGAGCCCAGTTCCACATGACAAAATAAGGTTTAAAAGAAAATAGTCCAACTGTCCACATGATGGTAATGCATGCTGTGGCTATCGGTCACCACTAGAGGGAAATGAAGAATCAAAATAATTCATTTTAAAAGAATAATACAAATTGTATATATATATAATATGTACGAAATAAGAATAAAATAGAAAAAATATAGAAAACATGAAATAAGAAAATATTCCAAAAAGTCCTAATTTTTTTCTGTTATAAAAAGGAACAGAAAGATTTGTAAAGGAAGTGATATTCAAAATGAAAGAAGTACATTCCTGAGAAACAAGAACTGAGGGTACACACTTCTGATGAAGGGGAAACCACAGAAATGGATTTGTTTGTTTTTAACTGGAAACTTATGATATCATCTGAGAAATGTTTTGCACTTAAAAACAGAGAGACGTGATTAAAGAAGGCACGTTAACATTTGAATACACAAGCCAGTGATGTTAAAATAAAAGGTGATGATCAAACTCAGTTTAGCAGTGATTAGATTTCTCTCATCCAGCAGAAGTATACTGTAAAACTCGCCTCATATTGGTTAATGATACAAGTGGATGGTCCTTGGTTATGAATAATGATGATCTTAATGATGATCTGCCAAAATACATCTCGGAGATCTAGTTCTGTTCTCTGCCAACAAGTTGAATTCCCATAGCTGAGCCTCCCAGTGCCTCTCAGGTCCGGACAGATGTGGATTAACCCTGCACATCAGCGTCTGCACAGCAGCAGGACAGTGCTCACGCCCAGCAGGAGTGTGAAGGGAACCAGGAGCATCGCCGCGTACAGGAGCCACGGTTCTGGGTACACCTTCAGCTTGTCTGGGGCCAGAAGAAACACAAAAGCACCGGTGTGAACTGTAATCCTACATTAGATTAGATGAGAATAGATCACAACATCATAAATCACTGGATTTCCGTGAAATCTTCCCTCCTCCTGCAGATACGCCGCCAGATCACCATGTGAAAATAACTTCCCTGGGTAAGGAAAGGTTAAAACTCAATCAATATTATACAGATTCAAGGTAGGGTTTATCTGTATGAATGTGAAGCAGAATAGTGAACGAGGCGACTTTTTTATTGAATTTCCATATAAAAATAAATTCAATCTATCATTCTAAATCAACAATTGACAGTGATGTTGAACGCAGTAGACAAAATGCAGACCTGGTAGATTCTTCCTATGTGACTAAATTACTTTCAGGCCTCATGTGTCATCACTGGTGAGAAATTACAAGAAATACAAAACTTTTTCCTAAGCAGCAGTGATGGCTGCACTCACCGGCGATGGCTGAACCTGCTGCTGAAAGATTTTTTCCACCATCTCCACCCCCACCAGCCACTAACAAGACAAAATTTAATGTTACGTTTTATGATTTGCCGGTCTAAACAACTAGTAGCTGTTTCTCGGCAAGAACCCTCTGATACACAGGAAGTGATGCATTTTTCAAAACAAAGCAGCAGCGCAGCAGCAGTTCATTTGGAATAAATAGGAAAAGAGCTGAATAGTTAATATGAGCATCGATACCCACCACAGCTAAACAGACAAAGAGCTCCACATGCAAAAAACTCAAACTTCGTCAACAGAAAATCCAACAAAAAAAAAGACGTCACAGTACAGGACACACTGTGACCACTGTCACCACACAATGACCAAAGATGCTGCTAGGAAAAAAAAACATTGCGGATTACCCCTTTAATATTAAGCATGCAACTACAGCATATGATAATACAATATATGGTGAACCATAAAATGCACAATATGCATGGTGGAGCCAAAATAGGTAACTCAATATCACTGATAACGAAATAAATTAACCCATTATCATCAGAAAACAAGCTTTTTGTTATCTCGAAATTACAAGATAATGTAACTTGTGATCTTGACATAAAAGCATTCAAAAAATTATTGCAAACACGACCGTTCTCGGTTTCCAGACTTGTATGCCCAGTTAATTAGCCAAAAACAGTTGCCTCTACCTGGATTTTTGCTGATGCGTGTTTCAACAATGGGGTGTCAGTGACAAATGGACTCAGTTAAAGACATTCAGTATTTTTTGTGCAGCACCACACGGGTGGCAAAAGCAGGCAAAACCAAAGCTGTTCCATCACACACCAGCTTTTAGCATAAGTTCTAATATCAAGACAGTGTCATATTGTGAGTTCAGTATCATGTTTCAATGAAAATTATAAACTGACCATATCTTTACACTCTTGGTTAACCTTTATTTATTCGGCAAAAGCTGAGCAGTGCCCAACAGCAAGCACAGCAACTCAGCTTACTGTATCATGTTTTGCTTTAAAATGCTTGCAAGTTTTGCACACTAATGTTAGCAAATAAAATGCCTTTGCTTTGAGCAGCACACTCAGTGATGCCAACTTAGCAATTTTGTTGCTTGGTTTAGCAACCTTTCAGACTACCCTGGCAACTTTTTTCCCCCAAAAATCACCCAGCAACAATTTTAGCTACTTAAAAAATTCATTTGGAGCTTTGAGCAACTTTTGGAAAGTCACTCAAATGCTAAAACGCATGCATTTCCATCTAAATGACACTAAAACATCATAAAAAATTACTTTATATTACTTTTACAAATTATATGCGATAGTAAACAAATATAAACCAGCCATTTAGTTTGAGTAATGTTTGCTATTCTATGTAATCATCACACAATGACATCACATGACGTCATTTAGCAACTTTTAACAACAAATCGACCTGCCTGCAGCAACTTCCACTGAGAATTAGTTGGCAACACTGAGCACACTGTTCCAACCTACTGTTTTCCCACTTTTTTTTTTAGCATGGATGAGTGCAGTATTACCAGGCGGGTTGTGGCTGAAGGTGTTTTTGGTTATCAGGGTGGAATTCAGGTGGAGCCGACATTCATAGCCTCCGCTCTTCATCAGAGGAATGCTCACAGAGAGGGTGATGTGCAGCAAGGCTGGGTCGCACTCTCTCGAAGTAGATTCAAGAGTTTGGTTGGATCCGATGTAGGAAATGGACAAAACAAAGCCGGGATCCCACGACACTCTGACTGCACACTGGAGCCGGCTGTCATCCTCTGTGGTGTTCAGCGAAATACTGTCTGAAATAAATCACAGACAGGGTCAGGTGTATGTGTGCATGTGAACAAGCACATACACACATACACACACACACACATGCTTGTATTGCTATTCTTGTGAAGACCTTCATGAACCACATTTATTCCTGTACCCCATAACTTAACCTAAAAGTAATCCTAAAGCTCAATGAAAGCACAATCTCTTCACATGAACTGAAGGTATTTGACACATGTTTGTAGTAGAAAAGTGTCCCCGCCTAGGCATTGTGTACGTTCCCATGAATCGCACCTTCGCTTAAAGTCTACATGAGGTCGTGCTCTCTGATTGGTTGATCACAGGTGGACATCTGTATATGGGAATTCAATGACATGCACATCAACACAGAAAAATAAAATCTTCAACGTAAGCACCGCCACTTTCTTAAATTTGCACTTCATATTACTTTTACATCATGTTTGATTATAAAATGCTCTTAATTCTATAGCCTCAAACCCTGAACCAAGCTTCTAACCTTAAACAGCTTCTTCTATAAGTGGGGACCTGAAAATTGCCCCTTTTTATCCTTGTGAGGACACTTGATCCTCATAAGTATAGTATAAGTATTTGTTCTATTTACTGATAGTCATCTTAAGCATGAAATACAAGCACACACAAAAACAGAACAAAAAAATCATGATGTGAGCAATACCTTGCAAAACAAAACAACTTTGTATTTACCATAGACCAGCAGCATGGTACCGTTTCCTCTCTTCCTCTCACTTCTGTTCCTCGCTGTGGTGATGGAGAGTTTACACTGGTACGTCCCGCTGTCCTCCCACTGGACATTACTGAAACGTACAGACTTGTTTGGAGAGTTCAAGTCATTATCCAGACGTTCCACACGTCCCTTGTATTTTGGTGAGGCAGGCCAGAGTTTGGGCCACACACCGGGCCTGTCAGATTTTAGATACTCCCAGTACAAAACTGGTATCTTGGTCATCGTCTCTCCGGGGGACAGAGTAAGCTCACAGTGTAGGATAACTTCATCAGCCAGGGAGGTCACGACCACAGGATGCTGGTTTACTGTGACAAGGGAGTGAATACCTGAGAAACACCCGCCAAAAAAAGAATACAGAGAAATGTCAGTGTCATGACCATTTCCTGCCTATATGTGTTCTAATAAAAGTATTACAAGCAATGCTCTATTTGTACCACTGGTATTGTGCCATCGCAATTCTTCTTATCATTATTATTATTATTATTATTATTGTTGTTGTTGTTGTTATTAGTGGTAGTAGTACCAGTAGAAGTAGTAGTATTACATCACAATGTGTGATACCACAACAATAATAATAATAATAATAATAATAATAATAATAATAATAATAATAATAATAATAATAATAATAAACACATAATACAATACAAATTACAAACACATAAACACATAATATAAACACTATTTGTTCATCAGTTTTACAAAACACATAAAACACATTACATAAAAAAGTAGTCTAATAAATAAGAATAGAATCAATATGAATCTAAGATATTGTACTGTTCATATTGATTATTAACCACATTCAAGCACAACCTAGTCAAGTTAACACCAAACAGCATTATTTAAGTCTTATTCAGGTCTTAGTACAGAAACACACACGTTATTTTTTCTTGAGTGAATTTGCCAGACATAAAATAATCCTACATGTCATCATTATTAACTACAGTATGATGAAGGTTTCACAAGTTCAGAAGTCAGTATGTAAGAGATAAACGTGAATTTTTAGGCTATATGGTGTTAGTTGCTGAAAACATTAGAATGAACACCAGAATAAATGAACAAATGGGTACAAATTCATGCTGAGTCATGAAGGCATAAGAAAATTTCCCCATAAAGCTGATTTTCCATTTACAAGTCAAGCCCCTCTGGAAAACAGGCCACCATAAAATACCCCAAATTTAAATGCTGAATCTTGCAAAATTTAACCTGAGAGCGTGAAATAGATAAAAATCCACAGCATTCCACGTTTCTTCAAGCTTGACCTGTGATGCAACTCGGACAAAATGACCGTAGACATCTTTGTTGACTACATGCAGATGTCTGCCTTTCAGTGCTCCTCTGCTTTTTTGATATACTGAAGTGCTATGTGGTGTCATGGTGCACCACTTCCTCTGTTTTTTTATTCTCGGCTGTGCAAACATTGTGGTGGAGCTGAATGAGGAAAATATGAATCTTTTTGAAGCGCTCAGCTCTACACACCAGAAACATTAGCAGCAAGACATCAGCATGCTGAACACCACCGCAGAAGGAAAGAGTCTAATATTTAAACTGCTGTAATTAAAAAAGTGTATAATAGGTACTTAGTCATGGCAAAATGTAAGCATGTGTGGGAACTGAAACTGAAAACATGCACTAACAAAATGGGGGACTTGCTAATAGACAATGAGAATTTAATGGGAATGAACAGAGCACTTAAGAGGGGGAAAGAAAGCACAGTAGTTTAATCTAGTGACTATAGTGGAGAGTATCCCTGCACTTAATGCTTTTTGGTGGTGGGTGGAGAGCATGTTTGCCTTTAATTGACATAGATTAAAGTAGAGAGACAAGAAAGATTGAAAGAGAGGGAAGGATTCTGGTGGAGATCCTGAAAGATACCAAATATGTCCTGCCGAATTACAGGGAAATGTGATAAAATGATGCATAAGACACTGAGATTTTCTATGTGATGTAATGCGACAGCCATTAACCAATACCATCTTGGGTTTGAATATTTCACTAAATATAAGTGTGATATCACTTCAATGATGCTGCAGCCAGCAGATAGAGAATATGCATGAGACATGTTCATACAATATAGAGGAAACTGTTTTTCTAACTTGGAAGTTACTTAAAGGGAATTTGAGGGAAAACAAGGTAGTAAGGGGTTAAATCAAAACTGAAAACCTTCCTTTGTAATGATGCTCTTGACTAGGTCTTAATCTTATTTTTTTGTTTTAACTCAATTTTTATCTCTTTCATACTTTATTTTTTCTCTACTGTGCACTTTGAGTTATTCATAATATTCTATTTAGAATAGAATAGAGGGAAATTACACAGCTGACTTAAAATAAACTGCCTGCCTCCCAGATGAACCAAAGCATTAATGTAAAGGCATTGATATATACTTTTAATATATACTTTTACACTATTCTTTCAGTGCTGTCATCTATCTTAACTTTTAACTCTCACTCACAAAACAACATATTAAAGAAATGGCACAAATATATCAGCCCTAAATGGAAAATGAGTAATACAAGGCCACAATGCGTGAACAAGTCGTTACAGAGGTGTTAAAACCTCTGAAACAGGATATCACACACCTACAGCATAATCAGGGACCCCCTACGCCAAGACTTCCCCTTGTAACGGCTGACATGAGACCACCACTGCAGGTGTTCAAATATTTTCAGGTTTGCATTTATTTACATTTTATAACCTTGGGAATAAAAACACGTTCATGTAAACTACACTCTCATGCTACTAGGTATATGATGAGTTTAATTCCTACAGGTAAAAATAACAAAAAATAATGATAATACCGTATATTGACCAGAAGATTTTTTCCTATGAACAAAGTAAGGTCGTCCTATATTCGGGGTCTAGACTTTTATACTTCAATATACATCCCCAACAACAGGTGGCGCCTAATACCAGTAACCTGAAAGTGCCCCTTTTGACCGGGGCTGTCACTCAAAACTCACACTAGTGGGGACCTGAAAGATGGAGAAACACGATGACCGTCCCGAACAAAGTGGCTCAAAAGTAAGGCAGGTTAACAAACAAATGAGAAGCTTTGATGCTAACTTTAAGATGATGGTAATAAACGCTGCAGAGTTGTCAAACAACTCCCAAGCAGCAAAGAAATATGGTGTCACGGAGTGTAACGTACGGAGATGGCGAGCCCAGAAAGACAGTCTCAAAAATGCCAACAGTCAAAGAAAAACTTACCGTGGTCCCCAAACCGGCCGCTTCCGTGAAATTGATCGGAGGGTTTGTGAATATGTGAATGAAAAACGATATGAGTGGCTGCCCATCACCCGAGCCATTATTCGGGTGAAAGCACTGGAAATTGCCCGAGAGCTGAATTTCTTTATTAAAACAATATTTGGTCATTATAAACTGTTTTATAAGTCGTCTCATATTCGCTTATAATCTGATGTTATCTGCATATCATGTCATGCTGTATTCTGCTGCAATTACAATGCTGAAAGTACAGGCAAGCAGCCTTTGTGATCACTGTTCCATATTTACTTTTAATTTGCGCTACTATCAATTTATTTAACTATTAACTATTAATTTGCATCATAGTTTGAAAGTGGCCCATAATCATTTCAAAACTCTGTATTGAGAAGAATGTATATTATTATATTGTTTGTAGCCTACTTTTATTTCTTGTTTAGACATTTCTTTCTGACAAATATATTTTTAAACCATTAATCCTAATGTAAAGCACATTTGTAATCCTGTTTTTAAAAATGCTAGGCGTCGATAAATAAAAAAAAAAAAACTTTTACTATATGTGCAGTACGCCTTACTGATTTGTAAACTGGCTGTTAACCGCCTCAAATCAAATCGAAGAAGAAGACAAAGAAGAAGAAGAAGGAGGAGGAGAAGAAGAAGAAAACGAAAACAAACTTCATTACCCATACACCCTTCTGCCTACGTTTTTGTCAGAACGTCACTGTCGGTCGTTAGACTTCAACATGGAAGACATCGTAGTCGGAGAAAAGAACCCGGTATGAATCAGTAAAGATTGATACGAATATCAGAATTTATTCAGGTGTATAATTTTTATAAGAGGCGCTTGTTTGAAATATAGCTGCTAGAGTGTTGATATTGATGGCCATCTCTTGTAGTCTTTTGTTACACCCTAGTTAGCATTACTGGACCGTAAACGTGCCAATTCATTCTCTACTCGGTGCAATTGCTATGTCATGCAAGCTGACTTTAGCTACAAGCATTAGCATGATGCTGGCAAAACTCGAGGAAGAAGATTTGTATAAAAGAAGATGAGCGATTTATGAAATTACATTGTTCAAATGTTAATCATTAACGTTTGGAGCATCTGCCTGTCGTTATTCAGATGCTCAAAATTTGATATGGCAAGCTGCTGTTAGCATACTTGGCTAACGTTTGGCACTTAGCTGTTAGCTAAGTTAGCTAAAGGTAGTTGTGTGTCCCTTTCTGGGGTTCATGAATGTTACCAAAGTAGCTAAGACACCGTGTTTGTCAGTGTTTAATTTCCAAGTTACGCCTTTACTCTCCTTTTTATGTGCTGAAAATGACCTTTCTCACAACATGGTTTGAATGAGCGCTAATGAGCGAAACATGAACAAGCTTTTTAGTACCGTGTGTGTAGCTAACATTACTTTGCCCATGGTAAATGTATGTGGCATTACTGTCATCTTGCATACAGGACGACGTGCCCGCAATGCTGAGCTCCAGACCTCAGACAGGTTTGTCCTTTCTGGCACCAGAACCTGAAGATCTTGAGGACCTTTACAGCAGATACAAGGTCTGATACCAAAACAAACACTCACAACATTTACTGCGCTGTTTCTTCATGTCGCATCGTGTTGCACGTTACATACACTTCGCCTTGGTTTGGATGTCTGATACCACAATAAGGACACCACTGGCCTTAACTTTAGTTGTGTTGCCCTTGGTGAACCAGGACCATCATACTATGTATCATGTATGATGGTCATGGTCAAGGTTAGTGAACCTTATGAAATATTTCCTCTGTATTTGTTCTGGAAGGATGCAGCACTGCATTGGAGATTTACCACCACTGCCAGACACAAACTGTTTAAGTGTCATGACATTTCAAATTGATGTTTCATAATTAACTATTCAAAGAAAAAACATTTCTGCTCTGCATCCTTAAGTATAACCATGATTGGTACCAAATCAGGGATAAATGTGTAACACAAACTTAAAAAAGTATCCCCCAAGCACCACACAGAGGAATTTATGTTCTCTATGAGGAGTTTTTCATTTTACTATTAAACAAGGTCCCTAATGTTTGTGTTTCAGTCAATAGAACAAAATTTATCTGTTATCAAGCCACATGGTTTTTCTTACCCACTAAATTCATAGGCAGCCCTTATATGGGATTTTTTCTGACCAAACTGAAAGCGTTAAACATAAAGGTGTCTGAACTTAACTTTTTGGTGCTGTTCAGTTCAAATTGCAAGAGAGCAACTTGAAGTGCACACCACACACACACACGCATGCACGTGTAGTTCAACATACTGTTGAAGCTATAAAATTATTTTGATATTAATGATCAAATTATGTCAGGTTAATGGACAGTCCAGACAGTGGAGAGACTTCGGCACTGTTGCTTTGTGTAGAGCAGCATAACAGACAGTCAGAGCCTGTTTGATAGAGAGTTGTTTTGCTTTGATTTCAGTGGCTCACAGTCAAAGTGTGTGCAGGCAAAAGATTGTATATAAAGCAGACAAAGGTACTCAGATGTAATCATCACATTAACTTATGTTCCAAACATGCACTGTAGCAACATTTGATGTTTGGCAGATGTTAATTTTGGACCTTGAAACATACTGTATGTTTTATAAGCTTTTCTTTTCTTTTTTTTTTCTTTAAATTAGTTCCAGTAGAGTCTTTTCTTTATTTTGTTGTTCAGAACAAGCTCCAATGTTTGTTCTTAAATGTTGCGCTCTCTTGGTCAGTCTCCACACAAACCTCCCTACTGTGGTGACATAACTTGCTAAAACTCTTTAAAACTAGTGATAACCTGAATTTATGAAAAAGGAAATTTATACCACTTGCTAGGAACAGTATATCAAAATTTTACATATTGCAGTATAATGTGACAGTATTGTGGGACAGAAATATGAATTGCAGTATTAGCTACATTGTATTTTGCTGTAATCATAAATGAGAAGATTTCCCATTACAATTTTACAAGCTCTAGATATTTTATTGTTTGCACTTTGGCTTGAGAGCATTTTTAAATTGCTGAAATTCTAAAAACCCAGTACCATTGATAGAAAGATGTGCAGCTCAGAAATAGAAATAAAATAATTCTGTACAGTCATACTTAACCAGTGAATTTTTTTATGACATTGTATCATGGTTGTATTGAACCAAATCATACCATGAAATAAGTGTATCGTCTCATCCCTACCACTTGCATCTCTGGCAGGCTCTCACCCTGCTCTCCTCCTTTCTTTTGTGGTTGCAGAAGCTGCAGCAGGAGCTGGAGTTCCTGGAGGTGCAGGAGGAGTACATCAAAGATGAACAGAAGAACCTGAAGAAGGAGTTTCTCCATGCCCAGGAGGAGGTCAAGAGGATACAGAGCATCCCGCTTGTCATTGGCCAGTTCCTGGAGGCTGTAGACCAGAACACAGCCATTGTTGGCTCCACTACAGGTATCATAAAATGAAAATCAACTAAAATCTTCTCAAACTCACACATTATATCTTGTAGGAACTGAAGAAACCATTCAATGCCTATACCAGTTCTGAGTAATAAATTGAAAGTTTTGCATTAATGACTAGCAATATAATGTAATATAATATAGCCATAATAATGTGTGAAAAAGTAGCAGAAATGCAAGTGACATTGCGGACGCCTTGCATGTGACTTTTGGTAATTGATTTCAGTTTTGAGTAAATTATCTGACACTACTAGTGCATACTTAATTTCTTCACAGTGTGCGTTGGATCAGAATGTTACTATTGTGCATGCAAATTTAATGTAGCAGTTTCAACAGAGGGGTCAGATAACTAATTCATGATACAAGAGTGGGGACTTAATTCCCTTTGAACTTGGCTACACTTCCTATAGAGCACCACATGTGCTGCTCATTGGTTTTAATGGGAAGAGTGACACGATTGATGTTGAAATTTTAGAGTTTTGAATGGAACAACTTTATTGCCCCAGTTTGCACCCCAAACCGCTGAAATGTTTGGTCTCCACAGTTTTAAATGAATATTCCACATTTTGGTTGAACTTTCTTTTAACTGTTTTGTCATCAGTGTGTGTGACAGACACGCACTCATTGTCTGGTGAGAGGTAGCATCAGCGCTCAAGCTGATGTTCCAGGTTTTATCTTCTTCACCAAGTACAATAAATTGCCTACTGGCATGAAGATTTGTCAGATAAGTAGATGCAATGCAACAGCAGATGGTGCATACTGCATACCAGCTGCACATTTTAATGCCTCATGGAGTTCAGCTGTTCAGTGCGCTGAGAGAACCTAGAGGAGATGCACTGTGTACGCAGTCAGATTTTAATTATTCATTAAGTACAGCTAGCTTAGACATGTGAAACATTCATATTAAATCTGTAATGAGTTCTTCTACTGTGTTCTTCCTCCTTTTTTCTTCCCCTGTGTCTTCCTCCCTCTCAGGGTCGAACTACTATGTGCGCATCCTGAGCACCATCGACAGAGAGCTGCTGAAGCCCAATGCCTCGGTGGCCTTGCACAAGCACAGCAATGCCCTGGTTGATGTGCTTCCTCCAGAGGCTGACAGCAGCATCATGATGCTGACGTCAGGTAAAACACTCAGTACCACCGCCTCCCAGAGGATGTCAGGCCACAGTCTGTAGGCATTAATGGCATCTTACATCCCAGAGTTTATACATTTCCTGTCATAACAAGATTTTGAACAGGGACATAATGTAGATAGGGATCATTCAATAAGTTATCAGTTAGGATCGAGTTTTATTTTTGGGATTGTTTTGTTTGATGGGGTGGGTTGCGAGCGGGATTGTTAAAAAATTTGTGAGTAGTTTGTTGGTTGAAATTTTTATTTATGCCTACTTGTACAGCATGAGGTCACCATTAAAGACACCATGAAGTAAAAGTAATAGGAATTAATTTGAGAGAGCTTTAGTCAAAGCTGTTCAGCATAGCAGATCTTCTGAGTACGACTGTTTGGTCACATTTGGCAACTCCTTTTGTCCCAGTAGTGCCACTGAATTTTTTAAGTAGGTGATTGGGAGAGTTGGCAATTGGCAGAGCTGGTAGAGCAGGTTAAAAAGCTGCAGTCAATCTGCCCTTGCCTTAAACCCATTTCTCTCCCGCTGGTAATGAAATTCTTTTGAAACTGCCAGATATATGCAGTTTGGTTAAATCACACTTTCAAGCCAGTATTCGTTAATGTGAGTCAAAATTGCAGTAAATCTGATGTATTTGCCTTCACAATCCAAAGCAGAAAATCTCAGAATTCAGTGCGGTTCACTTGGCCATGGTGTCATGCCATGGAGAGTTGAAAATAATAAACACAGGCTGGGAAGCTGTTGCATAATAACCTTTGTCGGGCTAATAATAATAATCTAGCTCAGGCCTGACTTGATCGTTGAAAAAATGTCACAATCAGCCACAAGTGATAGGCAGGATTTGCTTTTGGAATTATTTCCTGAAACTAAAACCGCATCCAGGAGCTGTCATATATTGTTTAGTAGATAAACACATAAAGTGGAATGATAGCACTGAAATAATAAACAATTATTTTGGTTCTGTAGCTGCTTACTGTCGCTTTTTACTGTTGCTCATGTGTTGCTGTGCTCTCATTTCTCTCTGGTTGTATTCAGTTCATGCTGAATGCCAGTGTGTTTGAGACCATCTGGACTGTCATATGTGAACACCAGAACTGCTCCTGAACGGCTCTCATTTGCCTGTTTATAACACTGCTGTGTTTCCTCTCCCAGACCAAAAGCCAGATGTGATGTACGCTGACATCGGTGGTATGGACATCCAGAAGCAGGAGGTCAGAGAAGCAGTGGAGCTGCCTCTCACACACTTTGAGCTCTATAAACAGGTGAGTTCAGGAAATCCCTCTTTGTTGATAGCAGTGTTGCTGAAGTCATGGATTTGGAAATTTTGTTTTTAAAATCTCAAGTTTGCCTCAGCAACATCCTTCAACATCCAGCTTGGCTTTCAGCAGTCAACAAAATTTAGTATGGATATTGTGCAGTATGGTACCGTTATGGAAATATGAAATTTGCGTAGGAAAAATGCTACATATTTGATAACAATGTTTGTCATAGTTTGCATGCCAGTGACCGTCTGTTACAGACAGAGCTGAACTAACCGTTACCTTCACCTGTGACCATTTCCTTTCTCAGATTGGCATTGACCCACCTAGGGGTGTCCTCATGTACGGACCTCCAGGTTGTGGAAAGACCATGTTGGCTAAGGCTGTGGCTCACCACACTACAGGTAGGTCGACCATGCCACAGGCATAAAATTCACTTGACACCACACTAGACTCTACATATAGTATCATACTGTTTTAACTGGTATGCTGTGGGCCGTCTTCGTTTGCATAGTAGGTGAAACTTAAGGCCATTTTGCACCGGGCACAGACAGAAATGTTGGGTCTCTAACTGTAACATCTGTGCATCAACTCATGATTTAAATTAATACTTCTTTCCCACATCACACCTACAGTAGATATTTTCATGAATGATTATTGACTAGAGATATTGACTTATCTGTTTCTGATCTTTGTGTGCCTCCCAGCGGCATTCATCCGTGTGGTTGGCTCCGAGTTTGTTCAGAAGTACCTGGGTGAAGGCCCTCGTATGGTGCGTGACGTCTTCAGGCTGGCGAAGGAAAATGCCCCCGCCATCATCTTCATTGACGAGATTGACGCCATTGCCACCAAGCGTTTTGATGCACAGACTGGAGGTACAGACTAACGCTTCACTTGTAGCTCACACCTCGACGACCCCTAACCTACATAGCAAACCAGTTACCGTTTGCTGACTGTTAAACACAACTATCAGATTAACAGCCAACACAGTCCTTTTTACTCCTCACCTGACTTGATGAATCTCATCTCCAGAGGCCATCCCGTTAGTGACATGCTTGCTTTCATGACATCCAGAGGTTAATCTGTCATCACCACTATGTTGATATTGAACATGTTCCAAGTGCTTCCACTACAGTGCAAACACACTTGGATGACTCTTTCATTCAGGCTGTTTTTTATCAACATTGTCTGGCAAATTCATATTGCTATAGATGATTCTGTAGGGGTCTCCCATAAACTAATTTTAAGCCACAGTAAGGGCTGCTTTTGTTGTGTGTTGTTTTGTCTTTTTATGTCTCGTTGCAATACGTCATGTGAGAAGTTATGGCGTAAACTGGTAATGGCTATGATTTGACTAAGGCCAGGGTTACACCTGTCTTTTTGCCTAAGAGAATAACTGATGTCAAGAACGTTAGGATTTCAGTTTTTTGGGGCTCACAGTGGCCATTGATATTTGTCTGATAAAGATTGATTATAACCTGCTTACATAATAGTGGCGCAGTAAAATGCAGCAGACTAATCTCCTCCTCCTCTCCTGCAGCTGACAGGGAGGTGCAGAGAATCCTGCTTGAGCTGCTCAACCAAATGGACGGCTTCGACCAGAACGTCAACGTGAAGGTGAGCCCGGCCGACTTGTCTGAGGCGGCGCTTTGCTGTTCCCCTGTGGCTGCACCATCTTCTTATCTGCTGACTTGTGGTCCCAGTAATGCGCTTCCACCAGCCACTCATTCACTTTTATTCTCCAGGCCTCATGTCTGTCCACTCAGATTAGAAAGCACTCCAAAGGTTTATGTCAGGACTTTTCCTTTTTTAAAATGGGATTTTTGCCCCTAAGCTTTTGTTTTTTGTTTTTCAAATGCAGTACTTCTCAGACTCATACAGTTGAAAGCTGTTTACTGTCAGCTTATTCCTAGGAACAATTTTTTCTATGAAGAATGCAAATGTCCGCTAACATGAAGTGCTTGTTTCTACACATAAAACTTCTGGACACTGTAATCAGCTGCCCAGTTAAAAAGTTTGTATTACATTGCAGGACACAAACCTTCAACAATGAAGTTCTAGGTGTTAAAGCTGAACAGTTCAAAAACTTAAAAGTTTGAGAACCCCTAGATACCACATCAGCGTGCCTTTTGACTTAACTACCATGGTCACGTGACCTCCACTCACTTTTCACCCTCCTTCAGGTGATCATGGCCACCAACAGAGCGGACACACTGGACCCAGCCCTGCTGCGTCCTGGTCGTCTGGACAGGAAGATCGAGTTCCCCCTGCCAGACCGCAGGCAGAAACGCCTCATCTTCTCCACCATCACCAGCAAAATGAACCTGTCTGAGGAGGTCGACTTAGAGGACTGTATCCTTATGCCCTGACAAAAGCAGAGGAGTGTGTGTATTTTTGTTTGTGTACATCCTGGTAAGAAATGAACCTTATTTCCTCAGTTTTTTTTTTTTTTTTTTTACCATCTTGATCAGATTTTTGAGGACATTTTGTTCCATCTTCCAGACAGTTTTATTGAACTAAGAAATAATACGCCAGTTGCATTGCATAACAAACACGCAGTTTGGAAAAAAGCCAGTTTTTACATGGAGCCAATTGTCAAAGACCACACAATGCTGTTTAAAATAACTGTTGCTGTGGCGACTGAATGAATGTTGGACAGTGTCAGAGTTTACCTTTTTCATTCTATATTTTCCAGTTAGAATATGGAAGAGCAAGCCGGATCGTGCAATCTCTTCCCATTCAGAACAAAGAGGCAGGTGACAGAAACCCAGCAATCCTATTCCTGTGTTGTTAAATATTTACATCCCCGTTTCCTGTGATTGTCCAAGTCAGCGGTTCTGCTGTAGATCAAATGAGCCGTGATGGTTGGCTTTGATTCAGTTGGTTGACCTCAATATTATCACATTTCATCATGCAACTTTGATCATGCACATAGGCAATGCATTTTCCACCCTAGACCTTTTGTTGGTTTATTTTACCAAGAAGAAGTATAGAGACAAACAGTTCAGTAGTGTATTTAGAGGGTACAGCTTGTTGGTGATGCCACCAGTGTCCTTATGCCTTTAACCATAATAGAGTCATTCCTATTTTTATTTGACAAAAGAGACTGACAAAGATGTGAAAGTAGACTCCAATATCACAGTGACATAATGGCAGATTAATCAAAATACAGAGATTTGGCACACTGATGATCTAAAAATAGCTTTTGAGCTGCCGTCACTATTGTGTTTTTGTAGATACATTGCATAGTGCCACATATCATTGCATATCTATGAAAGCGTTGTCTGTTTTCATTGGCATTTTGCATGTGATAAAGTGTTGTGTAGTACACTTGTCCTTAACTGATGTGCAGATGTGGCCAGACCAGACAAGATCTCGGGAGCTGATATTAACTCCATCTGCCAGGAGGTGAGTCAGAGCTTTGGCAGTCAAGTGGATATTTATTTTTCTTTCCACTGTTGGTCTACTAACGGGCAGCAGAACAGAAAATGGAAAATATCATGATTTTTGTGCCTTATTTATGGAGTAATTTGTATTCACACAGTTGTTTTGTTTTTTCCTTCATGTCTTCTCATTTGTTCCTTTCCTGTGTCAGGCTGGCATGTTGGCAGTGCGTGAGAACAGGTACATCGTCCTGGCCAAAGACTTCGAGAAAGCTTACAAGACCGTTATCAAGAAGGATGAGCAGGAGCACGAGTTCTACAAGTAGACAGAAAAATACATCCAGACCCTGGCCTCCCCCAGAAGAAAAGAGGTGCTCAGACACACCAGTTTGTTTTTGATTGACGTTATGTGTCTGTATCTTCACTGTATCTTGTGTGGATCTCCCAGACCTTGACTTGTGTTGACACTGACCTCGGACAAAACTTACTCACCGCATCACAAAGCCAACTCGAGCCCTGTAATTTCAGCCTTGAGAAGACACACTAGTGTGTGATGGACTGTTTGTTTGTTTTACAGGCACTCTGCAGGTTCCTGACTATATTTGACCCTGACTGTAGTTAAAACAACAGTGGAGCATTTGTATCTATATGTACTCGACAAAACATTACTAAAAAATATCCATTAAAGATGTTTTCCATAAAAATAGTAAATGGCCCCATTGTTTTTCTGCAATGAAATATGTTTTTGATTAATGATCATACATATGCTCGCGTAAGTGGTTGTCACGGTTACAAAGTTGTGGGTGTAGCATCACTTTAAGGATGGTGACACATGCTTTTTGGCAACAGCATGTTTCTATGTGGTAAAAGTAGTGATGTCTAAGCAACTCCTTTGGCACCGTCGCCCAATATTTTGACATGGTCAGTGTTTTCAGCCACAACTGAAATTGGCTACTGGGACAAAATCAGTGTGGATGAAAGGATGGGTCGTAAAGAACAAAATAAAAGCTGGAAAAGACTTCAATTGTTCAGCATTATCACCCACATGTTTCCCACTTTGACTTCAGATGTATGCTCAGAAAGCAGATATTGGGAGGAACACTGTTTATAATTTGTGACCACTTGATTCAGGGCTACAAAACAAATACTGGAGAGTGGCAGGCATCCTTAGCAGCAATAACCATACATCCGATGGATATACTCCCGTGTGGATATGCTCCAACGAGTGGCCGGATCTTGGAGCTGACAAAGTCGAGACAAATAGGTGCCAGTGATGGGACTGGCGGTGCTGTGAGTCCTGATGGGTCGTCTCCTCTCCCTGTCTGCAGCCCTCTGTCTCTCTTGTTCCTCGTCTGTCCATGAGTCAAAGCAGTGCAGCCTGAGGTTGCAGCTCTCCCTTCAGACCACAAGGTGGAGGAAGTTCATTAACCGCAGCGTCATAAGAAGTGGATTACATCCAAGCTGCAGTATCATTAAAACAAATATACAAGGAGCATCACCTCTGTCCATTAATCCTATGGAAAAACACAGCCAGGCTTAATATTACCTAAACCAGTGGCCCCAAATCAGAACCAGGGACACCCAGTGCCCTTCAGGGGGTCCACAGAACTCTTGATTTGATGTATTAGTCAAAGTTAATAAAAAGTAAAAACAAACTAGTATACCCACTGGTGTTTGTCTTGGTCTCTCTCAGGAAGGTGGTCAGTGACTTGGTCAAAATAGTAGGGACACAATTGCCAGATTGCTTGTTCAGGACACCAGGACATCCCGGCAAAGATATATTCCAGTATGTGGTTTGGCCCAGTGTCCAGGCCAGGGAAGAGGCCATACCACAAGGCTAACACCAAGGCGTCCATGTTGATTTGGGCCATTGAGCGACTAGGTGGGAGTACCTGGTACAGGGATGGTGGCTCCTCAGACATAGTGGAGGTAGTTGGAGAACCTGTTGACCTCAAATGCATGGGGTCAAAACAAACAAACAAAACAAAAACAGTCACATTCACTATGGCTGCATCAGGACAATGTGAAATGATGTTTTTTTTTCTTGGTAAGAACTAGACATATTTTGTCTGTTGAAATAGAAGCACGTGGCTTCAGGACTTACTTGCACAGGCTATAATAACTCTAGCATGTATTCAGTCCCCAAAGAGGCAATTTTTTAGCAGTACCGACAGATCTTACCTTGATTTAAATCGTGAAATCTTTGCTATTTTCGTTTGTTTAGTTTCAGTGTTAGACCAGAATACTGATCCCGTTCGAGAACACATCATTTTAATTGTTTAAACGCTGACATCAAGCAAATCAAAATAAATACTATACTACTAACGTTACTAGTAGAATAAATAGTGTGATACAACACAGAACAGAGCAGTTGATACATGTTTTTAATTACATGTTTTTGCACAAAACGCCCGATTTTTAGAAATAATAACTATTACAAAAAAAATAATAATAATAATAATAAAAATGATGAAAGCCAAGGAATAAACAGCTGCAATGAGCCCAGGCGAGGGGTAAAATGGGACCAACAAGGAGGGCAAGTGTAAAAAACAGAAATGTGCCGATGTCTGTCCAAAAAACATTTACAATATGAAAAATACTATAACTATAACTTTTACTATTAGACTGCGTCTATCATAGGCTACGACTTCTGTTGCATATTGCAGTATCAGGTTTCAATTTGCCTCTTTAAACCCAAAATTGTTTAAACTTGCTGCTCTATGTGAAATTTTATTTGTTTTTGCCCCCTTTAATGGTTTTTGTTTCAATATTTATTGCTTTATCTGTTATACTGTTGAGCTTATGTGTTGTTTTCTTTTGTAAAATATTTCCCAAATTAAAATTACTGTTACTGTTACCCACAATTAATAAATAAATTTATTCAGCAGAGAGCCAAACATATGCTTTCACGTAACTTGGCGTACAGGCTGCTAATGTAATTTGTTAATTTTACAACCATCCGCCCACTCGAGAAAAAAAAAACGTGTCTCTCCGTGAAGGAGGGTGTAGAGAAAACTGGTGCTGTGCCACAGAAATATGTTCAGTCGCTCAGCAAGAGTGCATCGTAGCACATCCTCTACACAGCATCAACTTCAAAACATATCTAAACCACTTAGGAGGGTGGTTATTGAGGGGATTATCGACGGTCAACTGCTACCACAACCAACGATAGAATTAATGAAGCTCTTCTGGTAAGAATGAAACAGTCAAATACAATGTTAACCTCCACCGAAAAAGCCACATCGTGTGTGGCTCGTACCAAGCTAGCTAGCCAGTTAGCTAACGTCATTAAACCAGCAGCGGCTAGCTTGGCTTGGCTGTCTTTCTGCTCACAGCTGGACAGGATCAGTTTCAGTTGGAGTTCGGCAACAAGACAGTTTTCTTTCTGACCTTAAAGTGTGATGCATCATTTACTGTTTTAATCAATTCTGTTTATGTTAGTTACGCAACACTTAGACGCTAGTTAAGGTTAGCTCAACTTAAAGTCAGTCCGAACCCCCCTCCCCTTCTATGGATGATATCCCGTTTTGTCTGTTCACACAGCGGCTACGATAAGGCAACAGCCCAGTTTCGGTATTTATTCTCAAATATATTAACTTTAGATACACAGCCGATACTTGTCACAAGCCAGTTGATGTTAGCTTAACTTAGTCCCATACACCCCCTCCCACAATACATGGATGGACCTATTGAAAGTCTGTCTGCAAGGCACTTAAGTTGGTACTTTATTGTTGAAACCAGCTAGGTAGTAATGTTAGTTTTGTTAGCGTTTGTTTTGTTGGTGTGTGTGTGGCGTTAGCTGGTTTGACAAATTGTGAATTTAGTCATGACTCAAGAGTTCATTAATAGCGAGCTGCCGTTAAGGACTTTGGGGTTGCTGAAAACTGATTAAGACATTTCGTGTTCAACTTTGGAAGCGATGACGCTTTGTTAACCTTTAGCTAGATTTGATGTTTTAAATTGTAATTTCCGTCGCCATATTCTCGGTGGACCCTTGACTATCGGCAAATAAGTTTTATCGCCTCAGTTATTCCTTGGCAGAACAAAAGGCCCAGGCGGTCCCCTCCCCCTCTGAACTGTCAGACTGATTTAGTCGATAGTTTTGCTGTAAGGGAGGGCAGACAGGCCGGCTGCTCTTTTTCAAATACAGAGGGCTGTGATAGCTTTATCTACAGACGGCCGAGATGGGATCTTTCTCTACTTGTCACACAACTTATACGCGGTCAAAATGATGCAGCTTATATCCTTCCTTGATTTTGTGAGCACTACCAGTAGTTGTCTTTCTCCCACCCAGCGGAAGCGTACTACACATTCATTCACACATCGCTCTGTTGAGCAACTTATTGGTTTGCATTTGTAACGTACATAAAATGAGGAACGAGTGGGTTTCCCAAGTCTAGCCACTGGTTTAACAGTTTGTCCTCTGTATATCTAGCAGTGCTGCGCCACAATAGCAAGGCAATAGCCACAATCAAGCATTATCATTTAGTCATACTATTAACTAAAACTAAAATGAGTACTTTGACCCAAACTACATCAGATAGGGTTGGGCAGTATCTATATTGTGATAGAAGACTAGATATGGTCTGCAGTTTCTTTATTACAATATTGTGTGACCTAAGTGTTGTGTTTTCCGGGTTTTAAAGGCTGCATTACAGTGAAAGGATGCTGTTCTCTGAACTTCAGACAGCTCTAGCTGTTTTGATTATGTGCCTCCACCTGCTTGGTCATCATATCCCAATTTCTAATGATTGTTTGTCAAAAATTTCATTGTATAAATATTTTCTGAAAATACCAATAGTCATCCCTACATTATCATCACAATATTAATATTGAGATTTCAGTCAAAAATAATGGGAAGTTTGATTTTCTCCATATATTGCCCAGCCCTATATGGAGAAAAAATGCAAAGCTGCATAAATTTACCCAGTGTTAGGAAACACTGGGTACTACCCCACTTTTCAGTGTGTAACTTAAGTTGCTGATTTTATCTTCATTGCTCACACACTGCATGGTGTGTTTTTGCCTGTCACAGGCAGGTAAGGTATTAATCAGGTTTAAACGATGTTGAGGTTTTTTTTGGACTCCATATTCTCGCACACCTTTCTTATCTCTGATTGCATTCCTGTTTAACAACTGTTGGCAGTTACCTTGGGTCTAATAAGTTGCTGTTTAATTTTGTATAAACAGGCTAACTGTTGCAGTTATTCTCATGTTGACTCACTTGTTAGATGTGTAACCTGTTGCCCCAGTTTGGGTTTTTAGCTATATATGACTACCTCGTTTTTTTGGTCTCCGTGGTTGTGGTTGCTAAGTTGCATAGTTGGCTGTCCCTCAGGGGTTGGTTATAGGTAGAGACGAATGTTGCACTATGGAAACTGTATGAGCACCAGAGATAAGGGAGACAAAAAGAAAAAGTGGGAGGAAGGGAGGATGCTTCTCTCTCTCTCTCTCTCTCTCTCCCCTTCTCTCCTCAGCAGTCTGTCCCAGTGGAATCAGACCTAAGGGAACAGCCTTAGAGACGTGTACCAGCTGCACCCGCAATGAATGGCCTGGGCGCAGGAGGGGTTGCCATGACAGGGACGTTGGCACTCGTTGTTATGCAGACACCTCTTTGCTCAGGGCATGTTTGCATATGATTTCATTGCCCAGTGTTTCTCGGTTGGTGCATGAGAGCAAAGGGCCTACTTGGGAATCCAGAGACTGAGATGACCTTTCTTTTTCCCCCCTAAAGTATGATGTGCTTTTATGGCTGCTAGTGGTTTTTGTGAAGAGCTATCCCTATTCCCTAAACCCCTTGGCAGTCAAGAAAAGAAAAATGATGCTGTTGTGTAACACTGCACATTGCTTTTTTTTCCTTTTCTTTTCTTTATTTCTTTTTTCGATGCTTGAGGCATTTTCCTTGTTGCTGACCCAGGAGTCTTGCCAGTCATGATAGTATGGACTGAGGCAATGATGAGCCACTGGCAGACTGTAGACCTCATCTGGCCCCCAGATCAGTTTCCTTCATATGTGCAGTATTACCACCAGTCCCTGAACCAGTTTAACTATTGTTCCAAGAAACAATGTGAACATGAGATGTGCACCTGGTATTACTGGGAAGATTCTTATTTTTCTTGTTTAGTGTTTGTGGATAAACACTGAGCTAACTGTAGCTCACTGTTAATGAGCTGACATTCATCTGTTGTCACTGTCTTTTCTTTTTGAGGATTGTAGGGATGTAAATGATTGTCCAGAACTCAGTTATCCATTTGAAAATAAAACCTCAGACAGTGCTAATTTTCTGTATGAGCTTTTAAAATAATGAATTTTCATCATTTTAGCATTGAACATGGATAAGAAGGCTGAAGTTCTTATTCATTTTGAAGAACCAGTGTGTCATGGTAAAGCATAAGGTCGTCAATCCACTTTCAGTCGTTTTAGTACTGCTAATTGTGGCTGCTGTCATGTAAAATTTCGAGTTAAGTTAGCAGTCAGAACTGTGGAATATTCTATAAAATGTTCGCACAAAGTGAAACCAGACCAGTGTGATTAGTTTAACCCCAAAACAACCAAGAGTGCCCACTGTGTCTTTTTCCCATAGAACATAGAGATAAAATATGAAGTTCTGAAATGTAATTCAGTTTTAAAGAAATTACTCAGTGCTTTTCCTCGGTATTGTTTGTGAAGTTCTGTTTGCAGTAAGTCCACCCCTCAGGTGATACCAGCACCATGTTTACAATGTGCCCTCCGACACCTTGACAAGTTTGTGCCACCCTGCTCTTTGTGATACAAAGTGCAAGTTTTACCCCTACATTGCATTTGTTTGACATTTTTAGAAGAGGACCTTGAACACCACAAATTGGAAAAACTAACGTGGTTTACTCTACTGTACAATTGGATCAAAAAGGAAGCAGTACCTCTCTGGAGACTCTTGTAAACAATAAACATGGCAGATCGCCAGGAGCTTTACAACTTCACAAACCAGAGCTATCTCAACAGAAAACAGCAGAATGGAGGCAAATTAAAGCTGTGCTTGAAATATCTGGTAACTGTTAATAATAGATTTTTATTATTACTGATTATCATATAATTTAGCTAAATCATATTAATTCCAGCCAGTACAATAAACGACAGCTGGTTTGCTGACTGACAGCTGATCATCAGCTATTTCTGTGGTAACCTAGCAACGACAACACAAAAATGCAGCAGGCTGCTGCTCTGCTTCATAGGCGTCAACAAAAACAGCAGCGCAGTGTGCCCTGCATTGTTTAGTCTTTAAAATGCATCCTGTATGATTTGACCCTAAAACTGCTGCCTGCTGCAGTTGCAATTATTGACAGTGTTTACATTGCTGTCCACTTTACTGACCGCAGTCCCTTTGCTGTTTGTGTTTACTGAATGAATGAAGAATCAAATTATGTGATATTCATTTATTTTTTCCTTCCAATGTGTAGACCAGGCAGGCACTGAGCTGGAATGTGGGCTAAAAGGGAACACTAACCGCAAAAATACGTGGGATTTGATGGTCTTTTCCCCCGAACAGCGCTGGCTTTGAGCGGATTTTCAGGTCACGCATTTAAGACTACAGAGCACTCGCTCATCCTTAACAGGCCAATGTCAGGGGCTGGACACGCGTGTAGACCTGATGATACACTCCTGAGCAGATGTGAGATCTTCATCCTCTGATGCACAGCCTTGCTGTATGCTTCAGTGGGGTTAAGAGGTTAAGTCATTGACCAATATAGCACAGTCTACTTTAGCTTGTATGGCAACCTTTACTATGTTCTGCTCCTTCTACTCCCTCTCCTATGGGACAGATGCTCGCCAGATGTGCTCAGCTTCTCCCCTACGTATTTCAATCCTGCTTTCCCGTCAGCCTTTAAAGCAGGGGGTTTTGGCATTCTTTTGCTTCATAGACACCGGCTAGGCCACATTTTGCCTCTAAGGACCATAAGAATCAATAGCCAATACTTTTCAGCTTCTGTTCCCCTATCTCACAGTCTCACTTTTCAGAAATATCAGGATAAAGGGGAATGCAGCCCCTTTTCAACAGTAAAATATGCCTTTCTCTATCTTTCGGGGAGTACTGTGATAGACAGAAGGTTTTGAATCAGTTCAGGCCTGGCTGGGTCAGGTGACAGGTTACATGAGCAGCTTATGCACCTCGAATGCTTATTTGGCACACCCAATTATGCACACCCAAATTTGAAGTTTGGATCTAAGTTATGAACTGAGTGCTTATTTCAGTGCCTCAATTCGGCTGAGCCAAATAATTTAGAGGTACTATTTATTTTGCAGAAATAAGGAGCAATTGTGCTTTTCATTTTCTGCAGATATTGCACTGCTGCAAGATATGTGCAGAGATGGTCAGCCATGTGCATCCACCTGCCACCGTCACCAAAGTAACATGTACGCATTTATTTATTTCAAGTGTGCCTTCGTGCTGCAGCAAACAATAACTTAGGAGGGGTGCTCAACAATTTGGTGAAATACAAGATACAAGTATAATCCAGGGGGAAATTTCCTATAATGGACAAGGTCTAGTTTTTGGAGAGCAATTGGAGCACTTGGCAGAAAATAAAACTGATCTTACATGTAGGGTGGGACATTATATTGATATTTTATCAATATCCGATATATATACTTAAAGGAGTGCATTGCTTTGATGAGAACATAGAAGAAGACAGTAGGAGAGTTAGTCTGGTTAGGTGAACCTCACAGTCTTGCTTGGTTACTCCCACCTTGGGTTGTCCTGGCTGCTTTTTTCCTCCCCTGGGGCTCCCGTAGCCATCCATGCACTGCACATGTGTGTAAGGCTGTTCCCTGTGGGAGCCTGAACAGCCATGCAAACTGTAATTCTTAGTCCCCAGATGATGATCTAAATATATATATCCCATACTTATCTCTGACCCATCCCCTCCCCCTGTTTATTCTATTGTCCGCTCCTCTCATCTCGGCCCCCATGCTAGCTTCCTCGGCTCTTCTCGCATTCATTCAAGTGTGTGCAAGCATGCATGTGGACATACCGTTTATATGTAATATTAATGCCCCTTAGGCAGAAAAGAAAATGTCCCATTTGTTTGCTGTTATGTGCCATCCCTGTCTGAAGCGCACAGTGAATAAAAAATGAAAGGAGTGGGGGTGTTGGGAGGAGGACCAGAAGATGCTTACTTTGGCGTACTGGAGCCTGTTATGTCATGCCAATCCTGCCCTTTTAAAATTTCAAATACAGGAAGGAGGGATATCTGTGCAGGAGAGACAATGAATTTGAAAGCACATGGTCTAACCACACTGTTGGCTGCGCCCCCCCCCCTCGAGCCCCTCTTTAGTTTGCTCTGTCCTCTCTATTTGGCTCGCTCCTCATCTTGTGAATTTCAGCTCAGCCTTGGTTAAACATAAAAGAGAAAGAAAGATTCCTCTAAATCTAGTCACAGGATCTCTTTTATATGCGTGTTAAGTCAAGGTTCCTGCTTTGTTGAAGAAGGCGACTGCTGCCAAGATCTGCCACTTTATACCCCAGCTAAAGTACAATTTGGCCCTCCAGCACAAACACAAGCCTGGTCGACTCCTTTCTCCTCTTTTCTAAATAAATATAACCTATATCCTATTACAGATAAGTGTGAACAACAGTGAAGTAGGAAGGGCGTAACTTGGGGACAGTTGCACACCTGATCAGTCTGACCGCCCATGCTTTCTATTTGTAAAGCTGAAAAATGAAATAGGGGATTTTTCAAGGATTTCAAGGTTATTTCAGCATTTTCTGGCTTACAACTCCTGTTCATTACTCACAAGAGATTACTGCTTTTCTATTTTTTCCCCCCAGCACTGATCAGTAGTGATCTCTAAGCGGTGGAGTTGAATTCCTCTCCAGCGGGATTAAACAAAGTCTTTATGGCATGATCTATAAAAAACATATCCATAATCTCTGAGGTTGTCATAGGGGGCCAAGCGAGAGGGTCAATCCCCCATCTGCTCACATCTCCCGATACAGTCAGATAAAAATCATCTGCTGAGGTAAGTGGAGGCTTACAGCCTTCATTTTTGTTCTACGGATCTTCATTTTAAAGCAAAGAAAACCTTTGATTATCCTCAAATGGTAAAAAAAAACAGGCCCCACAAGGACGTGCACACTGCACATGAGAGTTTGACAGTTTGCAAATGCAGAACAAGGACTCTACAATTAGTCATTTATAATTGCATTTTGCAATTTTATTTTGTATTTCACTTAGCACTGCTCTAGTTGTTAATGGTCAAGATGTTTATATAAGATGGAAAAATACAGTAGAAGTTTTGCTCCCTCCCTCCCTTGCTCGCTGTGCTTTAACAAACTGTGTGTAATGAACTTGAATATGGTAAAGCAGATCAGGCGTGACGGGAAAAGGATGGGCACGACTGCCTCAGAAACTGATGTGTTCTGCGCACATGTGAGTGCATATCATGCATTGTTTCCCCTGTGTAAATAACATGACGTGATATGTGTTCTGAGCAGGATGCGGAATTCATAATGGCAACCCTGTGGAAATTAATGGAATCTATACCACATAGACTGCAATATGGGCTTTTTTTTAAAAATAAACTTATAGGCTAATGCACAAAGTCACTAAGCAAAGTTTAGCCAAGAAATGGTATACAATATTGAGCAACAACTTTTCTAAATGCGATATGAGATAATCCAATAATCTGCCTTTGTAGAGCTTCTGAAAGCTCTTCAAAACAGAACAATCAGTAGGTGCTGCAGACTTTTAAAGTACAATTTGGCTTTTGGGAATCAAACTGCAGTATCTGTGGAAACACTGGTTATATGGTATTATGTTCGTACAATACAGTGCTAATATGAGAGTACTGTCTCACCTTGCCACTCCAGTTTTTCAGCATATTTTCTCTCTCTCACTCAATCTATCTGCTGTTCTCACAGCCCTTAGTGGGATTAGGATTAGTGGTCTGAGGCTGGCTACTTTAACAAGCACTAATTGATTTATGAGTGTGGATGTGTCAGATACTGCAGCAGACAGCACTAGAGGGTCGGGGATTATGCAAGGTTGGCGAGCACAGCACTTGACTGCGTACACCAGCATGGCCTGATAGGGTTTCTGGCTTGAGAAGCAGGAAGTTCGATCGACACGGCGGTGCACGTCTTCCCGTCTGGCCTCCACTGTGGGCAGCAGGCGGCACTCTGGGGAAGCATCTGCACCAGAGCCCACGCTGGGCCCGATTAGCCAAGGCTGTCCAACTGTGCCGCTGAGTCTATATGTGAACAAACGCATGTATTTGTTAGCCCTGTATTCTGTACACTTAGTCACTGTTTGTGTAGGGGAAAAAACGATCTTGCTGTAGGTAGAAATTGCTAATGTCAACAGTTTGCACTAGCGGGTTTCAGTCAATGTAACTCTCCCTCCTCCTCTCCTGTGTTTGTCTTTCAGAGCCCCACTCAAGCGATTGGTCCAGATCCCGTCTGTCCAGTGGGTCGACTGGCCCTCCTCTCCCCAGTCAGCTGTCCTTTGAGGTGTCTCGTAGCTGCGGATTGCGTCATGACGGGACAATAGCAGTGGGCGTCAAAGCTCTCCCCCTTTCTCCTCCATCTCCTCCCCCATTTCTCTTTTCTCTCAGCCTGACCCTCCACCACAGCCCTCCCCCTAACAAACACACTGCCGCTCACAAACACACACCACAGCCCTCTGACCGCTCCTCCCACACCGGTCATGGTCTACTCCCCCTGTTTCCCGAGCCAGTCAGCCAGTCTGCCTTCCAGTGAGTTGGTGGAAGCCGTAATCCTCTGTAAAGGATAGGGCCTATACGGCTGCATATGCTCGCTTTTGTCGCGGTGGCTGTTGTTGTTGCAGAGGCCTCCCTCAGGAGAGAACATGAGAGAGAACAGAAGGCAGCATAAAGCACACAAAGGGAGAAAGAGAGAGGGAAAGAGGCAGTGAGAGAGAGAGAGTGGGGGAGAGCGAGAGAAAGAGAGACACTGACGCTGCCGTTTATTTGACCGGAGGAGAATGAGCTTCGCATGGCAACTGATGGAATTCAGTGGGGGTGAAACTACATGATGTGGGACTGGCATTATCACCCCACACCAGCCAACAAGAGGACCAACACTAAACTTTGGTGATCTTTGTCCCGTCTTGATCTGCAGCAGGGAATACAGTGAACAGAGAAAAATACGCAAGTCTTTTCTCTTCCATGATTTAGGATTTTGTTTTTGCCTTCTTTTGGGTGGTGTATTTGTTTTTTTTTTTTAGTTTGCATCCTACCAAAAGTGCCTTTGGATAGTTTTTTCTACAGTTACTTTTGCATTTAGTTTTTTCCCCTCATATCTTCAACATATATCTTTACAATATTGCACTTAACTTTCTTCCAATTCACTGCCTGTTGCCATATTGTAGAGAAGTTAAATAATACTGCTTGGGTGTTTACAGCAGCGACACAAGCCTTTGCTAAATATACAGCTGACAGTCAGGGCCACACTGATTTTTGTGCTTGGGAGAGCTCTGATAGCCCCAAGTAAAGCCACTGACCCAGGACCAGTGAGACGCCTCACATCCCGCCTGCTGGCTCCAGTTGCCGTGACGACGCAGAGCCGTCGCCATGCTCAGCATCCAGTCCAAATGGCGCTACCTGTTCATGTTCCTGGGCATCCAGCTGGTCGTCATGGCGCTGCTGTCCCGAGAGGGCTACCACAAGAGGGTCACCTACTTCATCCGCATCTTCCGCAAGACCGACACCGCTGTCTTGACGGCCCGAAATCACACGACGGGCGCAGTCATCGGCGGGGACGTGTATGCCAACCTCTCCCGCCTGTCCAAGGGTCAAAGTGTTGGAGATGAAATGCCCTACTGCCCCAAGACATCGCCGTATATAGGTGAGTGCTCTTGTCTCATTCTGGGACCTCCTGTATAGACCCTGTTCGGTGTTTTCTTTAAATTTATTTATTTATTTTTTGGTACAAAGTTGATAACTTTATGTAAACAGCTGGCCAGAGAGATATAGATGCCCATTTTTATTGCCAATTTATTGTTTTTATCGGCGCCTGATGGCACCCCGGTGATCCCGTGGGAATAAAGCAACTGTCTGGAATTCAGGAATTTCCTTTTAACAGCAAAACATCACACTGTGATGACAGTTGGTTGGTCCTTCCAGTGGGCCATTGGACTAGTCTGAATAGGAGGTCTTGTACAGAACTGAAATGTAAATGTAGATGTGATGCCCAAACAATACGTATCGATACAAAGAGCTAGAGAATCAATACAGTATTGCAAAAAATAAGTTTCTCAGCTGTAATGACTTTTTTTTTCATGGCTCATTTAATTCCCATAACGCTGTAATTTTATATCCTTCGGGATGAATAAAGTATCTATCTAATTCCATTAAAAAAACATTTGTCTGATCATCTGATAACTTCAAAATTTAAAGGATCCGGTCCTTAAAGTATCAGCTTTCATATTCATGGTACCATCTATTTGTTATATATTGTGGCATGCTTGCTGGTATTTGTTTGTTTACTTTGTGTTGGTGTAATATTGATTTGTCAGCATGTTGCTATAATGGACTGTTAGCATTTGTTTGTTTATTGCATGCTTGCATAGACATTGTTTGTTAGTAGCAGGCTACACTAATTCCTAACCTGCTGTAAATGAGTGAACACCTGATAACACTGCTTTGGAAGATGCCTCAGCGTGATGTCGCTGAGGTATAAAAGCAGAACCAATCAGCCTTCAACGTGGCCTTCAACTTAAAACTCTTGATGAAAGCGATTGCAGTAATTTGAAAAACACTGGTATCAAATAATGCTGTCATACACTCATAAATTAATATTTAATTAGTTCCTGCTGTGCCCATTCTGACGTCATTTACAGGATTAGCTTTTGCTACGAACCACCTGACCACCCACTATCTAGCCTGCAGGCTTATTGAGTGTAGATTACCGCGGTTAGCTTGTTTCTGTGCAATCTGTCTCACAAAGTAAGACTCTAGAAAACATCATGTCACCCCTGGAAAAAAGAATTTGTTGATTTGGCACCACATTGGCAGTTCAGCCTTGGCACTTGTAAATGGAGGCCTCAGATGTCATCGCCTGTCATATTACTGTCCTCTATATCAGACAACAGCTAGATAATAATAGTCGTAAAACTTTATTTATGGAGGACCTTTTTTACAGCATGTGCTCAAACTGATATGCAAAGCGAACAACAAAAGCAAAGCAAACAATGAGATCATGAACACACAGTGGGCAAACAAAAACACAGAGAACAAAGGAATCAGTATCAATCATTATGACAGTGATAATAAAAATCTATCCGAGGCATAGTGTAGTTAATTAAAAGCAAGGTTAGGCTGTATGTTTTCAAGTGTCTTTAAAGTATCCACTGACCAGCTTCTATCATGGACTGGCAGAGAAATCCAAAGTTTAGGGGCAAAAACACGATGAGCGCCATCTCCCTTTTTTTTTTTTTTTTCCTTGTGGTAAGATGTGGAACATTTAAAGGCATGCAGAGGAATGAAGAGCATGTGAGGAGACATAATATGAAAAACAGGCAATACAGGAAGCCATTTAGTGCTTTATTTTAACATCTTGCACATGGTTTATGAATTCTAGAGGACACAGGAAGCCAAGGCTGTCATGTGTTCTCTTAATTGTGTCCTGGTTTGGGCTCCAGCAGCAGCATCTTGTGTAATCTGAAGTTTTGGAATAGCTGCTTCTGGAAGACCGGTGTAAAGAGTGTTACAGTAGTCAAGGTGGCTGTATATAAAGCATGGACAAGCTTCTCAGCAACTCTTGGGGTTAAAAAAGGGTTTTGCCTTAGCAATATTACGCATTAGGTGAAATGAGGTAGATATCAGTTAAATCTCAAACATGTTTTTAGTGTTTCGGACCACCTTAAGTTGTATTTAGTGTTGAGGCAGATGGCTTAGGGAAATCAGAGGGTACTGTTGAGCTTTCTGGAGATGTTGTAGTCCTAATTCAGCACAACAGGGGGACCAGACCACTTGATAATCCCAACTCGCACACTGAACCATTTGGATTGTCACTGATCGGTCCTGCCTGCCTGATTTATGACAGCGCTGCCACCAGGAACAGTGTAGGTACAGCCTTATCCATCCAGCTTGGTGTATAATCAATGCAACCCTGCAGATATTTTTAAAGAAAAAACAACAGTGTAATGGCAAGTTAAAGGCAATGTACAAATTCTGGCTTTGAGTGAAACACGAGGTTAACAGGTCCATCTAATTTGGTCCACTGTATCCTAACAGGAAATTTCACACAGTCTTGGTTAAGTACAACAATAGTTAAAGTGGCTACATGCAAATAAAGACGATCCTAATTTCAGATCATTTAGATGATCATAATTTCAGTTCACAGATTGCTCATGTCAGATGAAAAGATACGAGCCAGAGCCAAAATGTCAGCCAGTCTTATATTCCAGTGACGAAACAAACACTCAATTTCCTCGTTAAGCCGAAGATAAAAATTTAATTGGTGTTTCCAAATCTGTGTGGGTTGTTTTTCACGATAGCGTTTTATAAAAAGCTGCACAATTGCATCATGCAGGTAAAATAAACCCTGGCAGATGGAGAATGGCAAACATTCTGCCTAGTCATTCACAGTTTGGCAGATATTGACATACGTTGGCATGCAAATATTTAGACAGTGCAGGGAAACATATTGTATGGGCCGTGCACATCAGAGCAGACAGTCATAGATGGGCAACAACAAATAAGCACGCAAACATGAAACGCGTAATTGCAAGCAGGCAGATGCAAAAAGACATGGTATTTGACAGCACTGATTGTTTCTGAGTCAGGATTTAAGCCTGGGATTTATGTCTAATGGTAAATATTGTGTTGCCAGACAAGATTATTAGTCTTGATTTTTCTGAGGAACAAAATTATTTTACTAGATGTTTGGTAACAGCAGTGTGAGACATTTTGCCGGTGTGCTGATATTCTATAATTGCTGATTGCCTAAATTAAAATCTTAACACAAGGTTCATAAAAAGTCTTGAAAGTTTGTAAATTGCTTAATTTAATTACATTTTCAAGGTTAGGAGTATGCTTGGATTCAAATATACTCCTTGAAAATGCTTGATTTTCTACGTAATCTGGTGTGTCATCCACACAATCACTCACGTAAAAAATATTTTACTATTTGAAATTATCCCATACTCTAAAAATTAGCAAGCAATAAACAGTCCTAATCTAAACTACAATTAAAGTTATTATGAACAGCTGTTAGTACATTGATTGTTGTGGGATTGTTGTTGTAAACTTTATTTTTCGCAGTTGCATTTAAAGTAACAGTTTAGATGATAAAGGCTCCGAGAGTCTGGAAATTTTGGTTTAGGTACCTTGAAAGTGCTTGAAAACAGCTTGAATTTTAGTCTGAGGAGGCTGTATGAACCCTGTTAACACATGATTATAGAGGATGAATTACTGCAGTCATATCTGCTACAGCATACATTTATGATTGCTTTCCTGTATTTGTCCGTGCCCCTTGACTACACAGTTTCTTTTTATCACTCTGGCCGGATCATCGGATCCTGCTCAGTATTTATTCCTTTTATGAACCAGGATACTCTCTCAAAACCGCAGAAGTCCTCTGTCACCAGGCTCTGCCCTCTGCCCCTGTGTTCCTACATTAATACCTGCAATTTTAAACTCCATCCTGATATCTGAGCCAGAGGGCGTCAACTTAAACATTTTTTTAAAAGATGCATTTTCCATTAGTGCTTCAAGGAAGAAAACAAAAGGTCTCTGAGGTAGCACTGAGTGTTCAGCCTTACAGGAAGTAGAAAATGAACAGAAACCTCCTGGAGGTTCACCTGAGCAGGTTTGACAAGAAAGAGTGACTGGTATTGTATTCTTGGAACAATCCACGTGTATAATCTGAACAGATCAGCTTGACACAGGAGAATAAAATGAAGGGAAGTGCAGATTCTTACACAATTATATGCTCTTATAGCTACCATGTGCCAAGTATAAAACCAGTTATTTGGCCTCCTTAAGGTAATTTTTTCGCTATGTGACTCAGGCATTTTGTGTAGCCTGTTTTCACACCCTCGGGCATACCTCAGTTTTGGCAATGTGTTGTTTATGTGGCAATGTGTGTTTATGTGGTTGTTTATGTTTAGACAGCATTACATCCTTCCTACAGTAACACATTGTGACTGATTGTGTATTACATGCACTAAGTTGTAGCAGAGAATAGCAAAGTGGAAATTATCAGGAATGACAAAGTTGAGGGCGTAAAATCGCAGTGCGATCCGTGTTATATGCACAGAGAAAGTCCATAAGCTCTGCTGAGTCCTGAAGCAGTTGTGGATAAACCGTAAGCACCTAAACTCGTGTTGGTAACTCATATCTTAAGATTAAACTGAGGATCAGAAGCTCAGTAGTATGATCTGCATGAATGACGCAGGCTTAAGTAGGTCATCAGCGTGGAGTTATCGGTATGGAAAAACGGTATGTGTCAGGACTAAACTGGTTTTTGGTTTTTGTATACATTTTGAGCCAAAACTTACCGAAAGGCATCAAAAAAGTTCAAATTTTTTAAATTCTTGCAACAGGAACTCAAGCTCTTGTTATTTATGGTTATTTGCACTGAGGAAATGATTCGAGTTGTGGTTTTGTTTAGCGGAGCAGGTGGCACGTGTAGAAATAACTTGTTGTGCTGCATACCGAAATGTGCTTTGATTGTCATAATCCATGTCAAGCGTAAAAACCCGTCCTCTGGTTTCCCCCTTTCACATAGTCCACTGTCACATTTACCATGATGTCACATTCTCACAGCCTCACACTCTAACCAGATGATTTGCTTTCACACCATCAAACCCTTCCTCGTGGTCCACTGGGAGTTGTGGCGTTTGTGATCCTTTCCTCTGGAGCCCATGGGCGATAAAGCTACTTGATGCAAAAGTGCCATTTTTTGCTAATGTTCTACAATTGTTGAGCACCTAATCTAAAATCATAATACACGATTATAGATTATTTATCGTGCAGTCATACAGTGTATATATAATGATTTCTTTTGTCTGTATTACTGTGGAATAAAGCTGATGGATAGAGGCAGGAAGTTCCATCACTATGCAATAAAAATTTTTATTTTAGGGCAAAAAGTGTCTCTTCCTCCAAGACATTTCTCTACACATCTGCCGTAAAATATCCCGACTGAGCACAGGCATCACTTTCATGACCCTGCCTCTATATTTAAAACCAATGATGTTCTATACTTATAGATTATTATCATTCTAGCCACATCATCATTCCCACAGCATGATACTCACAGCATCTTAAGCACTATTCAGACAGGATTAGTTTCCCCAAATGATCTTTGAGTTTTAATTACTGACAAAAGATGTCTGTCATTTTATGTACCCGTTTGAACTGGATTAGAATCTTTAATTCATGTCGAACATTACAGAAATGGGAGCGGCTACCTGAAGCTGTCAGAACAGTCAACAGCTCACCAGCTTGCAATGCCGCAGTCCCTCTCTCTATCTCTCTCTCTCTCTTTTTTTTTTTTTTTTTTTTTAGATCTGAGGATAAGACTCCCAGCATGCGGTATAACTGGTAGGTGTTGTCAGGCTTGCGATTCCAGTTAAATCAGCCCGAATCTGATCAGATACAATATCTCAACAGAGATAACAGCAGAGTGTTGGACTCGCAGCAGTATACAGCGGTGTGTAGGCCCAGAAATGTTTCAGTGAAAGGTACATTATTACGCTCCAGGAGAGAGAAAATTAAATAAAACAAATAAGGCCTGTGATATTCAGTAGTGGTCAACATGTATTGACAGACACCCATTTGTTAAGTTCCATATTTAGGTTTCCATTTGGACAGGATTAAACTTATCAGACAACCTCTGAGTTTGATGAAAAACAGGTAATCTGCTCTGTAATTATTACAGAGGTCTGTCAAAAAACAGACATGGAGGGCACTCCGGTGGCTCACTCCGTAGAGCACGTACCACATAATCGCGGCGGCGCGGGTTCGATTCCGGCCTGCGCTCTTTGCTGCATGTCACCCCCCCACTCTCTCCCACGGCTTTCCTGTCTGTTTCTACTGTCACTGTCAATAAAGCAGAAATGCCAAAAAAATAATCTTTAAATAAAAAAAAAAAAAAAAACAGACATGGACCATTCTGCTTGGGATAAAATCACTGAGGACGTCTGTGATGCATGAAATTACCTGATGTTGCCCTATAAAACTAATCCCGTCCAAGTTGGGCTTTAAGTGACATTTTTAAAAACAGACCCCCCTCCCCTCCCCGGTCTCTGCTCACAGGTGGGCCGATCCACGTCAGTTTTCCTTCAGGGCTCACTCTAGCCGAAGTCCAGAGGAAAAACCCGGCAGTGGTGCGGGGAGGGCGCTACAGGCCACCTGACTGTGAGGCGCTGCACCGCA
>OMKZ01053070.1:40821-57958 GCA_900302535.1 Neoniphon sammara
TTTTGTAAAATGGAACAGAAATTAGAATAAAGCATATTTATAAATGAGGCTCCAGGGCCACATTACTGTAGACAAAGGTGAAGGTACAGCTGTTCTCTATAGGTTTTATATCAGTGGTGATCAGTGCATTCAACACAGCCTTTCCACTCATGCCCTTATATTTCTGCATATCCAGTTTCCACAACCTTTTGATTGGTATTTTTTTATGCGTGCGGTTGTGTATTTGCCTTTATCAAACAGTGCAGGTCCTGGTGACAATTATCAGTCCACTGCCTTCAGATGAGCTGGCCGTTAGCGTCAAAATGGAGTCTTTGTCACTTGCCATTTTCTACCACTTTGTTGTTTTGTTTTGGTTGTTTGTTTTTTTTATATATCTGTTTACAATAGCTGCTGATGTAAATGTGTCATTCAAGGGCGTGGGCTTGCTGCTGCAGTTTTGTATAAACAATGGAACTTTATAATCCGCTGAAATTTTTATAAGCCTATCTTTCACCTTTCTCCTGCCCTTGAGCTACACGAATCTGCCAGAGCTGAGCTACGAAAAGCAATTTCCCCGCAATCTTAAAATAAAATGTCACTTCTGCAGCATCGCACATGTCAGTGCAGGTCCATCAGAGGAGATGAGTGGACGCAGCCGTTTGAGGCTGAAGTGATAAACGAGCCACTTTATCCATCACATCCCAGTTGCTTTTAGGGGATTGAGAAGTGTGACACTCGCTTGAGCCCAAAGTACAACATGGTGTGTCTTTTTGATTGTTTTTTCATGTACAGCTAAAGTGCATAATGGTGATATTGTGGGAAAATCTTATTACTCTAATTCTGCCCAAAGGATTGCATGTTTGAGAAAATTTGCCACCTGCTTGGACATAAAAAAAAACAAACAAACAAACAAAAAAAATTCAAAACCAATTGGATAATGTTAAAAATGTATTGTCATCAAGCTTTTCTTAAGATCAGAAAGTCAGTTTGGAGATTTTTGGAGGTTTTCACCCCACAGCCACAGTGTAGGGAGACACATCACAGCTGGAGACATTTAACACTATTTTTTTATCATTATTGTTTTAATTTTTTTCCGTTGGCTCTCGTACAGTCACAAAGCGCATGCCAGTTCGTTTCAGATCAGTGATCTCTGGCTCCAGCAGTGACAGGGTGTTCCCCACAACCTAAAAACAAACTACACTGAGAATCACCTCGTGTCTGCCAGAAATGACTGTCTGAAAACACACACACACACACACACAAACTTTTTACTCCATTATCGTGACTCCAGTGGTAGGTGTATAGGCTAAAACCAAAGATGACTGACAATGAAAATGAGTGTGTGTATGTATGCGTGTGTGTATATATACAGTATATACTCAATATACTGCAAATGATATCTCTCCAACATTTTATTGCCCTATCTTCATGGACCGACCTATCATTTATTCCTAACAGGTGTTGAATTTGACATTTATTTTTTCTTTATCAGTTCTCTAGTCAAACAGTCTCAAACCCAAAAATCATTTCATTCAAATCAAATGGATCAATATCTAAAAACACAAAAGATTAAGTCATATATGTTTCTTTCATTTTTTTTGTCTTTTTTTATCAAGTAAAAGGATCAGGATATCTTATGGCATTTGTCGGCAGAAATACTTTTTGTCAGATGCGTTTATCAAACGGTGGAACAAAACTCGAATTTTGATTTCTGTGTCATTCTTGGTGTTATTCTGATAAAGTACAGAAGAGGTGAACTGGACTAATGCTGGCAGCGGCTGCCTGTGATTTCGTTTTGCCTGGGCACAAGTGTATTGTCTTTCTGACATGAATTCATATTAATCTCCTATGGCCTTAGCAACACACTTAAAGACTTGTAGTTCAAAACTCGGTCACTCTGTATGCAATAGCATCTTCACGCTGTATCAAGTCTAAATATGCATGGCACACAACCTTGTAGTAAGGTTACTGGAATGTACAGAGCACAATATAGAGATGATACACCTGAGTTCTCATCTGGGTGAGATGAAGCATGCTAAAGTGTATGTCTTGTATGAATCTTGTCTTCTTGTGACTTGAAATTTAAGTTCCCATCTGCTGTGAGTAAAATAGCATCATCCACACATGAAAGGCTGTACGTATTAGGAGGAAGTCGTTTCTGAGTGAAGCATTAAGATGGAGACTTAGATTTCCAAAGTCAACATCTCTCTTCTTTTTAACACTGGACCTGGTGTTTTGTTTTTTTCCCGTAGGCTGCGTAGTGTTCGCTCTGCTGTTGTTTTTAGATTTGATTTGACTCCATTCTGATGTGGATAAGCTGTGAGTGAGTCAGCATCAGTAGAAAAAAGCTCATTACAGGGTAGTATTGAAGTAACCAAGGGCAATGTGACTCTCAAATGTATTTCTTCTCTCTTTCTGAATTCTGCACAGTCCAGAGTGGCCTTATAAGATCATTAATAAAACTGATTACTCAAAAAAGCAAAATGGTTGGATTGTTGTTTTTATGAATATCGTGTAACAAACTGTGGCTATGCAAACATGAACAACCGTAGACTTCAAACTTTTATTTGCACATATAAAAAGGTCACATAGAAAAAAAAATAGAGTCTGTGAATTAAAAAAAATATATATTGGACTTATTAAAAAATATAAAGACGACAAAAACAACTGAGCTGAAGGAGGAAAACAGACAAAATAGCGCAGGAGAAAGGGAAACTGTTTATTAAGAAAGAGAAATGCAAAAAGGGATATTTAGAGAGAGGATGAGTATGTGTGTGTGAAAGCGATAAGTGCGGTTTTACTGACCGAAAACAAGAGGTTTTAGTTCATCATGTATTTCCAAAACAAGACAGTAATACCCTCACAGATATGTACAGTTCTGTATTATTGGTACACTTCATATAATATATTAAGTTAATATATTAAAATTGAAATCTGATAGTTAACATTTACTTTTATACACTTCAGTCCAAGGCATGTAAACACAGCCTGCTCTGCTGTATTAAGCACTGACTGGAAGAAAAAGTGACTGATTGAAGGTTATGATTTAACGGGATTCAACTGATCAGGAATGATTAGAATGTATTTTCACCTTAAATTCAGTCAGAAATGGCCACCACTTCTAGTTTACAAAGTGTTGATGTTGGGTGTATAGCCCCCAAACAGCGTTACCAAGCGTCGATCCATTTCCCATCACTGATCTGTGCTTCAGCCTGCGAGGATGACCTTCCTGTTTGCTCAGACCCAAACTCAGAGTAATCGGCTGTCACTGTGCAGATGTTGGGGAGTAGATCTGGAAGATGCAAATTCAGAGGCAACACAGGAACCGGAAACCACCACCTTACCGCATCATTTTTGCACAGAATGACCTCTAACTGTCACCCTGTAACTTGGCCTGCAAAGCAAATTCATGCTCTGCAGTGACAATAAGAGTATCACTGCTGTGTATTGGACTGCCATCTAACATCTGACTGACCTATGCACTTTATAAAAAATAGAGAGAAAGATAATAAAATTGTTTATATTTAGCAAAGTGTTCAGTTTACTCTCCAGGTGGATTTCCATATGAGAATTAAATGATTATAATTCACATAATTAGAGTATTTCACAGATTAAATGTTTGCCTGACCTGCAATCATTTTCCCTTATGCAATCATCCTAATCTGAGCTCCTGTTTGAATATCTATCTCATCTGAAAACTTCACACTCCGTCCCTTGCACATTTCTTTGGATATTATCCCAGAACATTTACCATCTTAAAAAGGATGATCAGATATCACGAGTAATGTGAACGTAATCTGAATAAGACCAAGGGAATCTGTCAGAGCAGCATGAAATTTGACCCTGGGGAGTCATTTGTCACTCAGTTTCAGCTGCGGAGAGGAATGATGTCGAGCAAGAAGACCAGAAAATTCCCATCTGGTGGCGTGTTGCGTACATGTGATCATTTCCTGATATCCTCCACAGAGCAAAGCATCCCGTAAACATCGCTGAGCTTTGTCATGTTATGGAAGATTGTAATAAGTTATTTTGGTTGCATGTTGAACATGTCTGACAATGTCTTTACCCAGCATCTAATGTATTTTTGAGTATATAATTCAAGTTAGGGGATAGTATGTTAATTTGTTAATTTGCATCAAAAGACAAAGATGATGTGTTGGCATCACAGGCCTCAGGCAATGATTGTTCATAAATAAATACTGATGATGCCTCACTTTCTATCAAATAATAATAAAAAGAAAATACTCCCAAAACCATAAATACACCTTTTAAAAGTAAGCATATTTTGCTTTAACCTGAAGTATCAAAAGCAAAATCATAATAAGGGTGGTGTTTCATGTTTAGCGTTTGTCAGTTTACATTACATAAAGGCACAAACTCTTTAAATGACAAACCTCATGAGGAAACCACACCCTATGAATAATAAGTGAAAATGAAAATGTTTTCTTCCTGACCAAGTACTCTTAAAATCTCAAAGATGATTCACTTGGCTGTTTATGATGTTCTATATTAATAAGAAAGTCTTGATGCAGCATTTCTTTATAACTTTGATGACATGACTACAGACTCATGACGGAATTTGGAGTGGGGTGACCAGTCAGCGTAACTCATCAACACACTGAGCCAGGAAGCCACCGCCGGCCGCTGACCAGTGTTTTGACTCTGTTCGGTTGTTTGTGTGCTCTCCCCGTCACTTCGTGGATCTCTGCCCCTTTATTTAGAAGCCAAGGTTACTCTATTCTTGTGTCAAATTCTTTTACCGCCGCCATTCATCATTAGCAATTTAGGGGTGACCTTGAAAACCATGCTAATTTTTCTTTTTTTTTACTTATACGCCTCTTAAGCACATTCTTTACCAAAAAAGAAAAAAAAACACCTACTTAGAAGTTTTGATTAAGAGACAAGACAATGATATAATCAGTAAACAATTACACAGAATTACAAAGAAAAGACTTAAATCATGAAATAAAGCTTATCAGTCACTGGAGTTCCTCATAAATAACAAATTCAAATGCCTTTACTTTTGAATATCATGTATCTCATATCCACACATATAATTCCAGGAAGCCACATACATCTGATAAGATAATGAGATAATGTGATGAGATAAGATAAAGGATTAACACTGATCACAGAGAGCAAAGATCCACATCAGCTTATCATTACGCTCTCAGCCTCGAATCCTGACACTCCACAGCCTTTGCCTTTGAAATAATAATGCTCATAACTTGGAGAAAGAGGTAACAGGACATGACTTTTGGTGACATAAACATCACATAAACAGAAAATAAATCCTGTATTTTATAGAACAATAAATAGAAACGTACTTACTTGTTTCTGACTCTACTGTTGAGGGAGTAGTGTAGATAGATCAACAAGGAAAGAGATTATTTAGTTCAGCCATCTTTTCTATGCAAGAACTGTCTGACTGCTAAGGCATTTTTTTCTTAGTTTTACTCATGTTTAGTCAGACCTCAGGAAAATACCTCATTGCTCAACGACCAGTGACTTGTTTCGTGAGGGGATCGACATACTGTGCCACTCTTGTGACCTGCACATGGATTACTGGGAAGTGTTTAGTCAGCAGTGCAGACAAATGTCACCGTGCATTACACACCAGCGTTGAATTAAAAACCAAAGTATTCAACGGTGAAACTCCCCTGGTTTCAAGAACAACAGTCATATCATGTTTATATAAAGTATTTAAAATTGGAGCTAAAGTAGGAGTGGTACTTGTATGTTACACATTATACACCGGCACTTCTGCATGTTGGCAAAAGGAGTTTTATTTACACAGAAAAAATTTTGGCATGTTTTGCAAAAGTTTTTTACTTAGACATTTTTTTTCTGATCTCATTAAAATGTAATCATTACAAAAAGAATAATCTTTATATGACTTCTATATATTATATCGTTGTTGTCCAGTGAAAACCTTCTATCAGCAAAGTGTCTGCTTTTCAGAAAATAAGGAAAACAATCTTTTTTTTGTTTGTTTGACTCATGCATTTTTCAGATTTTTTCAAAATAGCTTTTGAAACATTTTCATCAGTCCAAGGATTGTAAAACTTGCTCAAATCATAGAAAACTGTGCAATCTTTTTACCTGACAAGAATATGAAAACCAGTTCTGCAGTTGCATGTCTGTACACAAGGTCATAAACCTACCAAACAAAAAGAAAATATATCTCTAGAATAAAGCATTTAAAAAATTATTACTGTATATGCTGTATATTACAAACAGACAAATAATGCATTATTTAAATATATGTACTACGTTCACAGTCCTATTCAACGGTTTTACACCTACAAGTAACACTAAAAGAGATGTGCACACTGAAAACATTCACAGATAGCCGAGTTGTTCCTCATGCCTAAGGCTGAATATTGTTAACATGTTACTGCAAGACCAGACTGCAAAGCCATTTCAAAATGTGTTCCTCTTCCAGTTTTCTCATAGCCTTATTTCTAACTTTGCAGCACGTTTCTAACCCTCTGCAACTATACAAGAACATCTTATGTAAGTTCCTCGCCTAACTCTGTGGAAATTAGTGGTGTAACAATGTTTCTCGGCTCTGTTTTCACATAGTTTTCCAGGCCACAGTTTGTAGCGTCAGTGTCATGGTTTTTTAACTGACTCGAAAGTCAAGTTCTCTCTTTAAATACATATCAACAACTCAACACGGAAAATTGAATGAGGCTATTGCCGCTGTTCTGCAAAGGTTGTGCAACGTTGCAACAGAAAGCCTCCGTATGAGGTTTATGGAAAAGCAAGCAATTAGGACTGATGTTATTATTAATCAAATGCAGTGTTGCATTTCCACATTACGAGTGCTTTTGCTGTTATTTTGCTTTGAGGCTAAAAAAAATAAAAAATAAAACTTCATATGGAAGAAATCCCTTACAGCTCAGTGAACAAGAATTGCAGACCCATGTTTTTTGGTCTTGAAACAAAATCCTTACACCCCTAATGAAAATGTATCTTATATGTTCTCCAATGTACAAGAAAATTTCATGATTGAAATTTCAAAGTGCCCTTGAGCTAATCATACAACCAACAGCACTCACCCTTTTGCAAGTCACTTCAGAAAGCGTTATCTCCCACATAGTGTATCAAATGGATCTCCTATTTGCTGTTAAACCTTATATCATCAAACTTGACTATCTTCCCACCTTGCGTCACCACCTCCTTCTGCTCCCATGTCTCGACCTCCCCGTTTTTCTCCTCGTATCGCCGCACCCGCACCATCCCAGTTGTTGGCAGGCCGCAGGGCAGATCCTTAGCTGCCTCTTTGTAGAGCATCATCTTCATGAGGTCGTCGCTGAGGTTTGCTCTGCCTGCTGGGACGACCTCCAGGTTCTTGTCCTTGCCCCTACCCTCCGTGAGGTGCGGGGAAGGAGAGCGGTGCGCTGCGGCGTGAGGATGCAATGCTTTGGTGTCCGGTTTGGGAGACGGCGCCCGATCCCACTTCAGTGGTGAAGGAGACCTGTCCAATGGTGATGGACCCCTGTTCATTGGTGACAGGTCTCTTTTAAATGGTGATGGATCCCTATTAAATGGTGATGGACCCCTGTTCATTGGTGACAGGTCTCTTTTAAATGGTGATGGATCCCTATTAAATGGTGATTGACCCCTGTTCATTGGTGATAGATCTCTTCTGTATGGTGATGGAGACCTTTCCAGTGGCGATGGATCCCTGTTAAATCGTGAAGGAGACTGGTCTCGGATGTTCGTGCGAGGTAAGGGTGGCTGGAGGTGTCCCTTGCTTTGAGGAGGCCCAGTGGTGATTCCTCCACCCCCGGCTCTTCTTATGTCAAGTATGACCCCAGCCATGGAGGCCCTCAGAGACGGGTTGCTCTCCACCATCCTACAGACCGCTTGGCAGTATGGCTGATCCCGGAGGGTCTCCTTGATCTTTGTGGGATTAACGCTGGGTGTGTGCAGCCTAATCCGGGCACAGAGCTCGGCGATGATCTTCCCCATGGCCCAGACGTCTGAGCGCTGGCTACGCTGGCTGCCCCTCTGCAGCACTTCGGGGGCTGAGTAGGCTTCGTTGCCCATGTCCATGGCAGAGTTGAGACCATTTCGGAAGAACTTTGCCAATCCCAGGTCGATGATTACAGCTCTGTTTGTGTTGTGCTCTACCTGGTGGACAGCAAAGGAAATGTTTATTTTCCACGTTGAACAGCTTCCAGAACAGTTTATTACAAAATTAAAGATTGCAAAAACTGAGAACAATGTATGGTGCTTTTTTCTAGTAAAAGGTAATGTTCATTTAGTCGGTCAGTCTGCTTTATGCCTTAATTCAGTCTGCCAGAGCTTGTTTTGCAATAATAATAGTGTAGAAATGTCCTTACAAGTCATTTACTCTAATATTCAGTATTGAATTTAATACGAGTGAAAAAATCTGTTTCACTTCAGGAGTTTCAGTATTAATATTTTCCAATAAGGCAGAACAAGGAAGATTAGTCCACTAACATCAAGAGAATGACACTTAATTGTGGAAACAAGTTGACTAGCATTGGAAACAAGCGTGATTATCTCAACACACCAGCAAATTTCTTCACTGGTTTTAAGAAAAAAGATATTTTAACACTGAATATGAGACTAAATGTCTTAAGATGGAAATTTTTGCAATGTGAATACATTATCCTGTGTATTACATGGCTACTTCTCTAGGACATCATTGATTTACAAGCTGCCAGCAAAAACGGTTCAGCAGAATTAACAACCATATAAATATCTGTAGCTAGCATTCATGGCTACATTGCAACAGAACTGTAAACACTTCAACAAATCCATCAAGATTGCTCTTCAGCCTCTAACCAGTAATTAAAAGTTTTGCACTCTTTATGGGAAAACTCCTGTGATCTTAAAAGAAGCCGAAGGCTCTTTGCGGATCCTATGAGCCCTGACAAAGACATGAGGTCAACACATGCTGGTGATTTAAATGTCTTAATGTCTTCCCTGTGGTGAAGGCTTTTTTTTTTTTTTTTTAAACTTCAGACCGATGTCTCGGCTTACATTTTTGATCACTGCTAGATAGTTACTAGACAAAAGAAAAGCAGGTGTGTTAAGATCTGGGTTGGCAAAACGATAACTTGCTGAGCTGTTCTTTTACACATGATGAAGATTTTTTTTCTCTGTATTTCACTATGGAAATAAACTGCTCACATGTTGACGGTACTCTGAGGCTTCCACTCACCATGATGTTCTCAGGCTTGAGGTCTTGATGTACGATATCTTTGCTGTGGAGATGAAGCAGCCCCTCACACATGCCGATGATAATTTTGCCTTTGTTAGACGGAGTCAGCTGCAGAAACAAAACAAGGAGATCAAGTTCAGCCACAATGGCTTTAAGCGGTCATGTACACAAAATTGAATACACCCTTTTGCCTTAAGCTTTAATTAAACTGTCTCCACTCCTTCATGCCATACATGATTGAACTAACTGTTACGGGTGAATTTGATAAAAATGAATTGATCTGGTTAGACTTGCATAAAAAGAGGAAGTGTTTTTTGTGCATTCAGTGTGTATTCTTTATACTAATATCCTGAATTCCCCCTTTTTTCTTGAATTCCCCTCCTTGATAACTGTACCTGTATTTTAGATTTTGTTGCTTTAAAGATGGTGGTCTCTAAATCCTCGCCAAAGATAAACTCCAGAGGAATCACCCATTTTGCATCCTTGAGAGTTATGTTGCCCAGAAGCTTCACTATGTTGGGGTGCTCTGCCTTACTGTAGATAAAAGTCAACAAGTGAGGAGCTCAAAGGGGAAAAGATGAAGTTGGATATAAAATGAGAAATTTGAAAAACTTGACATCTTTGCTGACAAAATGATTAATAGCACAAATCAAAAAATAATATTTTAATACTTGGAGGAAAGACCGGAGGATTTGAAATCTTGACCAGCTGTCCTGTAAAACCCCTGTAACTCCAGTGTTGGTGGTTTTCATGTTTCACTTCAGTTGAGGGCTTATATAAACCCTTTACAGGCTGAGAAAATTCCCTGTGCTGCTGGACTCATGTGCAACTATTTCAAAATGGACTGTATGTAATGCTTCACATAACATACTATCTGAATCTAAAAATCTGTCACAATATTGCCTATGCTATGCATTATCCTAATAGTGTGCTGTTTTTGACTGATATTATCTGGAGAAAAATGTGTTTTATAAAAATGAAAACAACAGAGGATATCTGTTTTTGCAAATGAACCCCTCATTTATCCTTTTCATCAACACACTTACTTGTACACATCACACTCTCTCTCCAGGTCCTTCCTGCTGATGAGGTGCTGGGGAACCCTCTTTATTGCAGCCCAGGTATCGTTGTACTTTTCTTTGTACACTTTCCCAAAACAACCAGCCGCAAGAGTGCCAGTGGAATACGCCATCTGGACAAATGTATGAGGGTTAGAAGGTGGGGGTTAAGGTTGGAAGAGGTTTGTTTTTTTGTTGACATGTTGAGATTATGGCCAAATAACAAAAATACATATCCTTAAGTCTCCCTTTTATTCAGGATGAATGCATCTTGTCCACACTCATAGAGAAATGCTCAAATGATAGGGGGCGACCATTTGCAGGAAGGGTGTGCCACCCAAGTTGAGCAAGGGAGGAATTTCGTGGTAATCTTCTCAGGAAAAAAGTTGAGTGGAACAACAAGTGCATGACTCATCTCTGTAACATGTAAATTACATGGAACTGACACGGGTCAACCTGAGGATAATAAATATAGGTCACTTGCCACTATCTAGTCCAACCATAACTAAACCTGTTGTGTAAATACAATGCTGTAAGTGCTCCAGTGCACTAGTCTAAACAGCCATGTTTACTGTTTTAAGGTTTTCGACCAAAAGGGGCCTCAAGTCAGCATTCTGCAGCCTAACTCACACACTGCCTCAAACCTTTGAGCTGAGACTGCTGTATAATGGTGTGATAAAAAGCAGACAAACTGGTAAGTCAACTAGGGAACAGGAAAGAAAAATGTTCACTTTGCATTCGCTACTGCAGGACATTAAGAGCAGGCTTGTAATGTAACCACATACAAAAACAGAAAGCCATGTTCTCAGTTACAGCTGCATAACAGAAGAGCATTTTACACAGTACAGTCATCTTACAGCAATGAACATTCACAAGGGACTGATTGTCTTACAGAAAAAGAGTACAGACAGTAAAATTTCATGGCAAAGGAGAATGACAGTAAAAGGCCTATTGGTGATTTTAACACCCTACTAATCTACAAATTACTGTCCTACATAAAGCAAATATCTCAACAGATGATAAAATTTATGATGTCCTGTGGTGTTGTTACATAGAAATATTCTCAGGCACCTACCTTTTAATCGTTGAAGGGAAGCTGCAGTGTCAGGTCTGAACATGAGTTTACATAGTTGGCTCTCTCTATACCTTTTCCACGCCTCCTTGTACCTGCTCCATGGCCCTGAGGTGGACAGGCACGCCTCAGCGCTGCAGCCATGTGACTGGAATCCTCTTCAGGAGCAGGGGGAGGCCTCAAATTAAAAATACAGAAGACCATATTAACTAGACCACATAAGGATAAGAAACCTTAACAAAGGAAAATATATTGCTCAAGGATGGAGCATGGCACTGACAGAACTAGGGACATCTATTACCACTGCGATCACACATGCTAAACACATGTACACATATAGACCTGAGGTACAGGCCTTCATTGATAAAGGTTGATCTCTATAGGCTGGTCATTGTTGGTGGGTCTTTTTTTTCTTGTAGGACCTGCCATTGCGGATTTATGTACTCCTATTAGGGGGTGTCGACTCAGTACTGCATTTCCCAGGTCTCCTGAAAACCAGGGAGCGGACCTGGGCTTGACTGGCCCACTGTCTCTCACTGTCAGAGGAAATATAGTCTGTCTTTTTCTGTTTGTATGTTGATCTGATGGAGGCCCTGTTGAGGAGATGGGCCGAAGTGTCATGTGTTTTTAACGTGTAGCCTAATAAAATGAAATGCCTCTATTTTTCCACTGTGAGTAGGAGTATAGCGTCTTCCTTTTTTTTCCAGCAGTTTAGCATATGTTTTAGTTGTGTTCAAAACATGTTTTGAAGAATATGACAAAAGGAAAGCACCTAAATCCAGCTGTGTGTTCTAACTTCTCAGTTTCTCTGTTGTTGAAAAAAATTCTGCTGCCGCTTGAAAAGCACTGTGATTGGCTGCCTCATCAGGAGGGTTTGGTTTTCCGGGTCTGACGGCAAAAGCAAAAGCAAAATAGGATTGGTTATTCACCATGTCAGTCCTGGGAGACGTCACATCTGTCGCACACCAATCAAACACAAACTGCCCAAACTTCACCAAACAAGGAACCTGCAGAATCTGATCAAACGTCTCCAAACAAGGACAGACAGCCATGGCACAAACACACAAACATTTGTGTTTGTTGGCCTTTGTCTGATTCGTATGCCTTAAGAGCTCCAAATCAAAATGCCGTTTTAATAAGGAAATGATAACAAAACAGGATGCTCCAGATTTCACCATATCTCGCTATTCACACATGCATACAGTGACAAAATGCTGACATATGTGGCGGGGCAAGAAAAACAGGTTTGTTCAACATGGGCTGTCCGAAGCAGCTGTGAACTGTGGAGATGAATCAGGAAGAATCTGAAGATCTGACACCTTTCAGAAAGTGGCACTGTGTCTCTCGATTGTCTGTCGCTGTCTTTCTCTTTTTGCCTCTTCCTGTTACTCATCATGAAATAGTTAACTGCCGCTCCGACTTCATCAGAATAACTGGCTATATGTTATGTGATGTTGCTTTCCTCTGTGAAACTGGAATTACTGGAACAGAAAATCATGTTGATCAGTATGAAACAATAACAACTGTTTCAGTTTGTAACAATTTGTAAGGACATTTCAATTCAGAAATGATGTGTCAGACTCCAGTTTCAGTTTTCTTTTTCTCCGTGCACTGACTGTCTTGGCCAGATCCTCTTTGGGAAGGGGATTGTTGAGCTCATGGGATTAACAGGGCTGAATAAAGGGTAAATTAAAACCAATTAATATATGGGAGCATGCTTATGCAAAAAATATTATTGCTCTCAGTCTGAGTTGACTGTAAGATTTGACCAATATACCACTAGATGGAGATATTGTCATACAGTCACAGAAGCCTGCAGATCCCGCCATGTCTGAGTTATTCATTTCCTGAAAAAAAAAAAAAAAAAACTCAGCGACACCGCTACACAACTTCACTGTCGACCTCTTGTCCACATTTGCAATAATGTCTCATTGCATGGATCGTTTTGCTCATCTTCAGACTAAAAGTAAGTTTGGTAAATACTTTCATATCATTTGATTGTTTGAAGTTGAGGGTATGAATGTAATTTGTGGTCAAATCATGTTTAGAGGGGCCGAGTGGATCTGCAGCAGCTCATTCATTTCGGTCCTGTAATCTTTTCAAACTGTCTGTGACAGAATTTCATGGCCCACGTTTCCTGAAAAGAAATTTCCTTTGATTTAAAGACAAACAAATGTAGGCTTTCTTATTTTTATTAACAAAACTGATTTTCTTGCACTTTTCTTTGAGGCTGCAAGGCATCTAGTTAGCTAATGCTAAGGCTTGAAGTCATGATAGCCATGGGTCCGGTCCGTTTAGGGGAAATTCCAGTGCTGCCATATTACATAATTATCCTTCCATAGGATTAATATAATTCATTTTGCTGTGGCAATCTGCAAAGTCAGAATCGGAATTTAGGCTGTTATTTTGTGGTACTACCTATAAATTCTTTTTTATTCTTTTATATATATACATTTTTTTTTACCAGTTTAAGAGAAACAGAGAAAGATAAGAGAACGAGAGAAACTTGCTATTTTTGTAGATTGTAGATGTACATTTTTTGTTTTTATCTCTAGTATGACACAATAGACTGATGTGTCTGTTACAGTATGAAATGTATAAAATATTTTGTTTTTATCTATATTTTTTCCATTGCAACACCGATTTTATTATATATAAATGTTGCAGGTGGCCAGTCCCCACACACCCAGGAGAGCGGGTATGTGTGATTTTACCTTTTCAAAACATGTGGGCTAACTGTGAGCTAAACTGAATGTTATATATTAATGCAGTGCTTCCCTGGTTGGTTTAATTATGATGATTTAAAAAAAAAATTATTTCACTATTACTTTTTAAGCACTGGTGGCACTTCTTGTTGCCATAGTGGCTCTTAACTTTCCAATGAATAAGGAAAATATTGTGGAGTTGTGATTTCATTTCTGAAAGAGAAACCGACTTCTTTTTTCCATTGTACAGTTATGCTGGCCTCTCCTCCAACATGAAACACAAATGGAGTGAAGATTACCACGGATGTGACGGTGACATGCCTGTGGAGGATAGTGGCAGCTTCGTCAAGCCCATTCCTAAGGAGGAGCTTGATAAGTTTAAGTCTCCTGCGACAGCAGAGGCGAAGTTCACTTCAGTGGAGGAGTCAACACCCGATAACCACTCCCATCTTCTTCCATCTGATTCAGAGAAAGTTTCAGAGAGAGAGATTGGTACGGCTGTACCTATCAGAGAACCACCAAGTGAGAGCTACTTTTCCACAGAGCGGCCAACTTATGTGGAGCAAGGGAGAAGCTTTAGTGGCAGGTTTGCTCGAGGAAGAAAGGGAAACAAGAGGAAATATTCCAACCTCATGATGCGTGCTCCCAATCAGGAAAAAGCAAAGGGCCCACCAATACATCCTACTAAAAGGAGGAGCAGAACCCGCGGTCACAGAAATCACCAAGGGAGTAAGTAACATTGAGTGTTGTATTGTTTTCATTAATGTTTATGATATAATTCACATATCTGACATTAGTACCCTCTAAGAGCCGTATTAGCTGATTTTTCCCTTGCATTTTTTTTTTTTTTTGCAAGGGAAAGGTAATTCCTGTTTGATTAATAATTTTATCTGTGCTCCTCATTTCTAGCCCCTATTCCGTTTTGTGTGGCAGTTGGTTTGCTGTGTGTTTCTGTGACTCAGGGGCTTCCTGGTATGTGGAGAAACATGTGGTCCTGTCTTTGTATAGTTTAATTAGCTGAATTTTGTAGATACTTTGCCTTTTGTGATGTAATCATGATTTTATTGAATGAATTGCATGATTTGTATAATATTTATAGACAACTGCACATTAGTTTTGCTTAGGTTTGATACACATAACTTAAATTACAGGATAATCAGTATTTCATGTAAATGTAACATTTTGGTAATGTGATGTTTGTACAAAAAAAAAAAGATAATTTGTTAAAAGTACTTCTAAACCATATTTGATATTTTCCTTGTATTTTAGTATCTCCCAGAGGTGCTCAAGAGGAAGTGGACCAAAACAGTAAGCTGAATAATTTTATGACTCTGGTGATAAAAGCAAACTGTGTGACCTCTCTGATTTAAAAGGTGAAGCACCCTCTATCTTTTGTTGCCCTCACTGATCAAAATTTAACTTTTGTTTTAATGCCAGTTACCTGTTTTGCCTGCATGGATGGCGGATGCCCAAACTTGACAATAATATTCGGATTACACGATGTTGTTCGGTATAAAAGAAGCATCAACGACACATTTCCCAGGTGCTCTGACCTCCAGCCGCCTCGTTCTGAGAACTGCTCTGTGTGCCTCATCCAAGGAAACACCACTGTCGTCTGCTCCGGGGCTGACGATGACCTCGACGTGGAAGATGCTGCTGGAAACACCTACATCGTCTCTGCAACTGGTAAGTCACATGTGGATATTTTAAACACAGTGTCCAAAATTCATAGAGCTATATGAAATTATTATTGCCTGTTGTTGCCAGGTGTGCAAACTCCATTTTTCTGTTGAACAGAACTTCCCTTAAATCTTAATTACGCAAACATATTTTAAACATCACTTGCATGGCTGAAGTTTCAAACTTATAGGTGCATATTTCAAACATAACTGATTTATTATAAATGCCTAATTTTTATCATGAAATAGCCTATATATGTAACCCCGTTTTTTTAATCTTCCTAAGACTGCCCCACCATGAAAACCCTCCATGGTAAGAGTATTGTATTTGAAACACATTATCTTAAAATACAGTCCATTATGTTCATGTAAAAATGATGACTTAATATATATAAATACATTAAAAGTGAATAAATGAATTAAATGTCATTATTGCTGCATGTAGACAAGCATGTCTGTTTTCATCAATAGCCTAACCAGCAGTTTAAAACATAACTCACAGATCCAGATGTTGAGTCCAAGAGTCGTGGTCGATTTGGTTTGATTGGAAGCGCTGGTATGTATTTAACACATAGGGTGAAGGTCATTTTAGCACCCATATAGATGAATGGCATTAAAATATGTTGGGAGTGAAAATAGTGATATATTGTGTGTCACATGTATGACTGTCTTTTCATTTTGCAGTTGCCGTTTTGATCCTGGGGGCAGCGCTATTGTACAAAGTAAGAGTAGGCTGTTATTATATACCACTATCAAATTATTAGTAGTATGTTTAGGTCTTTAAATTGGCTGTAAGCAAAACAGAAAGATATACTGGATGCTTTGACTCACCTACCTTAGTCAGATTTTGGTTTAATGTTATTTTTCCTTCTTTCCCTTTAGTGCCAGCACAAGCAGGTAGGTTCAGTCTGGGTTTACTTCTCCTGCCCACAGAGGTTTCTGTCGTTCCTTTTCATTTTTGCTGTACGAAAATGATTCAAATCAACACATAATTAAACAGGATTTACCTGAATGTCATTCTAACTTGATTGTGTGATTGTATTAAAAGCGTTCCACTGAAAATGGCACAAATATGGCATGCAAAAAAAAAGAGGTTTAAAGCTAAATAGGACACCGACAGTATGTTGACTTTTATTTTCCTTTCTTTCATAGGATGGAAACTGATCCACAGTGAAGAACCCTGCTGTTACTGTATCTTTCTTCACGAATTTGCCAAAGAAAGACGATGTCGAGCTTTTTTTTAATGAGGCTGTGTTAGTGTGTGCTGATTGAGATAATAACTGCTATTTGGAATTTTGGGCAATCTATGACATCTGACCGTTGATAACTATTAGATTATTACACCAGTTCATAGCAACTAAAGGCCTTATCATTATAATGAACGTGCTTGTAAAAATATACGTTGCTTTTTCATAATAAAAAGCCATAATCTTATTTAACGT
>OMKZ01053072.1:0-13693 GCA_900302535.1 Neoniphon sammara
TATAATCACACACACACATACACACTATATATATATATATATATATATATAACTGTATGATACACACATTCTCACCTCATGACCTTTTTTGTTCCAGCTTCTGTGGAGAAAATGGCGCAGCCAATGCATGTTTTTATGCATAAGCATCTTTTATGAACCTGGCTCCTGGTGATGTCAAGTTAATTCTAGCAGAACAACACTGCAATTATTAGTGGCAGAAAAAAAATATGAGAAAAATAATAAATGAAAATACACTTTTCCAACAAGTCTCACACTGTGCTAACGTGATTTCATTGCAGCATTTTTGAAATCTAGACTATTCCAAGCATGGCTGTAAATTGCTTGGTAAAATTTCCTAACTTTTTTTCTTTTTCCATGCTTCATTGGAATTTTGGTGAGGCTCAGTGATGTTTCTCCTCACCTGAGCATATTTGGTATTTTGGTGAGGCGCTGTGTGCCAAGGTGGGAGGAGAGGCGCAGTAGTGGGTGTGTTTGGTGCCATGGATGACCCTGATTTGCGCCCGCTGATTTGCGCGCCTGCTCAGACCAGATCAACAGCACGGCACAACTAGATTGTGTTCTTTTCTTCACTTACGTTGGTGGAGGCGTGTCCAATTACACATCTCTGATATCACAAAACCTCGGTTTATGTGTTATGCTTGTCTGCTTTGCATTGATATGAATCTCTTATGGAAAAATATTTCACTACATTCACTACATTGTTTATACAGTGTTAATAGGCTACACGTGGCGGTGGTTAAATGATCATATCAACAAAACTGCTGTGCGTCATGGCGCATGGAGAATAATGAAATCATATCCATAGGAATTCATCCCCACTAATGTTGGTTATGTGCACCGTGTCCAATAGTGGATAAATTTCATTTGGAAAATGTTGGAGACACACATGAGGATGAAATTTTGAATTTTTCATTGCATTTCCTGCAATTCTACACAATGAAATATTTTATTGAACACAATAAAGCTTAATTTAGAATACAACCAGAAAACATTCAGATTATTTAGCTAGCTACATTCTATGTCCTGACTATTTTGAAAGCAGGGTGTAATGTCGTTTAATTCTCTGAAATTATTTTATTCATATTCATTTATAAAAGAAAGGGACAAGAAAGGGGGAGAAATGGTTTACAGATTTACATTCTCTCTCTCTCTCAGTTCTCAGTTCTCACCAAAATGACACCATGGTGTTATGTGGTGCAGAGTCGCCTTAAGGGAGGATAAGAGTATATCTGATTGGCTAAGTCAATTCCAGCCCGTAACACACCCAATTCATCTCAATCCCTCCCCGTTCCCAGATGCACCAGGCGCATATAGTCATCAGATTACCAAATGCACACCATCACATACCCTGCGCACAGAGCATTTAAATTAAATTTTTAAAGATAATTAATAATTAAGGTGACTTTTCTAGAAAGCTTACCCATTCTCTCAGTTAATGAATGCTGTGCTGCTAGTGAAAGCTCATAGTTTGACCTACATTCCGTTCCACTTTTTTACTTTATCCAAAACGACTTACAACACTTGCTAGTGTGCGATGTATCGTTTTTTGAAGCCAACCTTCAACATCATGTGATAGACAGACAAGATGAAATAAAGAAATGGATATATGACTGATAAATATATGTGTATATACAATGAAGTTTGAGTATAGGCTTGATTAATTGATGTAGTTGTTTTCTTTGTCACATTTCAGTTTGAGTTTGAATGAGACTTTTAAGTACCTTTAGTTAGTGTTGTAAATATTAGCTATGGTGAGAAGTCTCACTTGATTAGGTTTCAGTGTAATTTGAGAATGAAAAGAAATGTTATGGAGTTGATTATGATAAAATCTGGGTGTTTTTTTGTTTTTTGTTTTTTTTTCAGGGTAAATCAATCTGCCCTCCACTGACTCAAATCATAGGGTAGGAGCAAACTTGCTTCACTACCTCCCAATTTCCCTACTTCAAATTCTTCTTTATAAATTAGAGTAAAATGGAGCAAAATACTACTTCATTAATCTCCAGGGAGAAATCAATCTTCTGCATTTAACCCATGAAAACACCCCGTACACAAGCATCCAGCCATACTGTAAGGTTGAGCGGCCTGAGGGCACAATGGCAGGAGCTTGCATCTGATCTTGACTCTGACAACCCTGTGGTTAACAGCTGTCATTTTGTCAGATTTTTGTACCATCTGGCCAGGGATTTGAACTGGCAACCTCGGGCTACTGGTCCGGTTCTTTAACCTCTGGACTACCCACTGCCCAAGTTGCCCACCTAGTATTTCTACCAGCCCACCCTAATATAGCAGGCTAAAACCGGCCCTAAATGTAGGATTTTCATTGAAAATAAATGTCTTCGGCGTGTGGTGGTGACCCAGAACAGGTCCCCCAAAAATTTGCCATGCGTGTTTGTGCCCAACTTCCCTAAAATCTCACTCCAAGGTTTGGAGGCTGAAAAGGCTGAAAAGTTGACAGCCCTGGCTATGGGCTCATATGGCTACTTTGAATTTGGAGGGTCTGCTAAGCTAACAAGCTAACCCAGGTCATTTCACGTTGTGGCAAGAGCACCAGGCTTCATAATATTAGTTAGCTTTTCTCTTACTTCTCTCGCTTACCTCATTTTTTAAGCTAATTTCGTGGCTGATTTCCTACACACAGCTGGGTTTAAAGCATATAAATAAATTTTTCATCATTTGCTATGTGTATATTGTATGAAATACTCATTGAATAAAAATTTTATCTCAGCATTGACAAAATCGCCGTTTTCACCTGTAATGTGTCACTATGAATCACTTCCCATCAAATCACTGCCCAATTGTCAGGAACATTCTGTTTTTGTGTGTATTTGAATGATGGGACCTCTCACTCTGAAAAAACACATTAAGAGTGTGCTGGGCCGCGGGTCAGGGACAAACACATCTGACACATTCACAGCATGCTGAGCAGTTCCACGCAGCATTCATCTCTGTGTCCTCTTGCCTCGCCATCACTCAATAAGCTCAGTACCACCAGGACACCACTGAATAGAATATCTTCAGCTCCTATGATCGCCCAGTGTACAACATCCAAGATCTCCTGGAGAATGGACAACGGGACGGCCGATGTGCAGTTGCATAACGTTCACATTTATTTGGTTTCAAGTCCTAACACATTCTAAACATGCTTTTAACACGTAATGGATCACATTCTTCACAGGTAGTTAAAGTAACAAGAGCAGACAAGAGATTTTTTTTGAAGAGAAAAACATAGTAGGCTAAAAGGCGTTTCAATTGTCTATTCACAGGTGATGACAATGTGTACATTAAATTCTTCCCTGAGATATGCTATGATTTTTCTGCTCTTTTACTTCCCCCAGACTCTTCTCATCTTGTGCTCCTGTACAAGGCAGAGCTGTAATAACTAGGGTTAGACTGATACATTGGTTTGTCAATACTGTTCTTTTATTAAAAAAAAAAAAATAATGATAAAAATCAGTCAGTGTTGTCCACCTCTGATATGATGGAGATTCCTCACTGACCACAGCCTATAAACAATATGCAGTGAAGTTTCAGAATCATTGTATGCAATGAAACTGGTTTTCTTTGCACATTTTGTTCACTTAACTTTTCAATATGCTTTCTGTAAATTAATTCTTCATTTAAAGGCAGTGGCATATGCATGTGTTTCCTTGGTGAGTTTTAGTGTCTCATGATGGATTTTCTGGAATTGTTAGGCATGAAAATGGTCAAAAACTTAAGACATGATAACACTGGTATCTGCCTTCCAACACCCATATCATTCAAACCCTAGTTTCAACACTGCAATAGACTTAATAGTCTGTTGGTGATCAAGTGACAGCATCAGGGTCAGACGAGCGAGGAAAAGTATGTAAACATGAGGAAATGGCAGTTTGATCAGAATTACATTCTCCAATTAATAACAGATCACAAGCAGCATTGACAAAGTCAAATATGATACTGGTCTTTTAGCCCCATCTTAACACTCCACATTACCTTGAAATGTCTAACAATGAACATGTCATGGAGCACGACAAAACTGGCATATTATGATGTGGTGAATATAGTGTACACAGCAAATACTGATTCACAAGATAACAAGAAGTATTTCATAAAACCTCAACACAGGAATAATAAATCACCAGTTAACTGCAGGAAGGACAAATAAATGCCTGATCAGTATGTTGAAATTGTCACTGATATTCTTCCATCTTTGGTATTGATTTCATGATAACAGGGCAGAGTGAACTAAAATATGACACTAAACAAGAAACAACAGAAAAGGAGGAAGAGGCTCCCTGAAATTAACAAAATTAAAGTTGAAACGAGAGATTATCGACTTTGGTTTAGCAAGAAAGTGTGATAGGATATAAAACTAGCCTGAGGTAGCAAGGAATATGAGGCAACAAGTTTATGCATTAAAAATAAAAAATCTGAGAGGTCACTGAGTGAAATAAGAGACACAAAATAACAGAACATTGGTGCAATGAAACCAATAAATAAGATATTTAAAAAAAAAACATGTATTTGAAAGCAAGCAACATGATGACAAAAAGAGGTAGTTTCAGAATAGAAATTGCAAATGACAAATCCCTGGTCTGTAAAAAATACAATTTAGAAAATAAACACTTCAACACGTATATCAAAATATGAATGTGATACAGTTAGGAGTCAGTGGTGGAAGTAAGGTCGTGGTGGTGATTTTTTGGTTGAACAGTAACAGAGACCCTTAAATGGTTCGATCTACTGCTAAGGGTCCTTCAACTGAAGGTAAAGTCGTCCATCTGATCCTCTTACACTGTTAGATTTGGGATGTTCGATGCATGCCAGGAGGTATGAAGTGTTGCAAGTGTTGGTTTACCCACTTTACCTCAACCTGCCTGGTCTACTTTGGTGAGTGATTTCCTACATTTCCCATAATGCCAAACAGTGTTTAAGGGGGGATTCTCACAGACTATGAGGCAGACTGCACTCTCAAACTTGTCCCCTAAAAAGTACCGATCCCTGAGATTAAATTAAAAATGTTTAAACCCAGTCCTGAGGCTGTTCCCAAGCATGGTGAACGCTGCATAATGATTGATGTACACGTTACGGAACGCAGAGACGGAGAGACGTAAATGCTCTCCAGAATCCTAGAGGCAGATAGTGTAATCTCACCTATGGGTTGGGGTGAAATTACAATCGCAGCAAACACAAAATTCACATTTTAAAATGATTCAAATGACATTTGGGAGTGTAAAAAAAGGCCCTGTGAGGCCTCCAAGTTGTCTGCATTGTCCCCATAAACTGCAGCACATGTCGCCTCATTCACATTTTTCATAAATGAAAAGCCATACAGAAACACTTTCAAGAACAGCTTGGACAAGGGAATGAGGTATAAAAAAATCACGTCCCCCCAAAAAAGTAAAGAATTCAAAGTAAAGCAAATGATAGGGGTTGTCTTCACTCCAAAAATCTATGAATACATGAAAAACAGCAACAACAAAAAGAACAACAAAACATTCACAATAACTACAAGGTACATGAAAATGTATAAAAATCAAAACATGAAAAGGAGGCTAACTGAAACATTTGAAAGAAGACAACTGCATTGGACTGGTGGTGTTGTTAAGGCTGCATACAGAGAGGTAGCTGGAAACAGGAGAGAAGCCACGGCATCGAAACAATCCTAACCATTGTCATCATACATTCTGAAGATGCCACAGCTCCTCAGTTGATCAGTCTTTGAATGCCATCAGAGGAATCAACCCTGCATGTCTCACCTTCAAACCACATCCCCTTTCACTGAATGGAGGAAAAAAAACTGAGGAAATAAAGTGGAAAAGAAAACACTTTCTACAAAAGGACCTACAATGTCCTGAAACCTACATCTACTAATACTACAAGTACGTCAGCATGATCGCTGAGTAACTCCTGAATGCAATACATAACACTCACTTTACCCTGTTTAGATCCAGGTCGGCAGGAACCTGAGAGAGAGGAACACACTGGGTGGGCAGTGGCCGAGGTCATGGGTCAAGGTCTCCGAACCTCACCGTCGTGTGCAAAAAAGAGAGTCGTTGCAAGGACTGCATTTTGTCTGCATTTCAAATGTTCGCGTAGCGTATGAAACGGCTTAGAACTTGAGGAATCGAAAAGACACTTCAAGCGGTTTGAAATGATCATCTCATACTTCAAAAATAAAGACCATTTTCTATGGCTTTTTAAACAATGTGCATATCTGTCACAGAGGGTATGCAAGCCGGAAGTCACCTAAAATTCCCTAAACCAAGCCCTGACTGGCTGAGACATGGCCAGAGCAGATCAAACTAAAGCTATCCCTAACCAGCATATAGGTTAAAGTAATAATCCGCAACATTTCTATTAAAAGTAAATGTCCATTTTGCTACTTTCTATTGCTATATAGCACAATAGTGATTCAACTTATATCCAGTTCATGAAAGCTTTTCCATTTGCCATGTCTGGTAGCTCTTTCCTGCTACACAGGAAGTGATGCGCCTTATGTTTTCTGTTTGGAATAAACAAAAGAAGAACTGGGTAGCTAGCATGCGCAGCGATAGCCACCATGGCTTAACGGACAAAGAAGAGAGCACGACCTACAAACACTCAAACTTCATCGATGGAAAATCCAAGGAAAAAGACTTCAAAGTACCACCAGAGACTTTTTTATAATAGAAGATTGGAAAAATGGGAAAGTTTGAAACACTAAAGATGGTAAGACACGCTATCAGCCAATAATACTTTCTGATTTTGCATAACCACACAACTTTCCCCCAATAAGTTGGGGCAACAGCTCAATGACGCTGCAAGCTCCGACAAAACAGCCGTTAGCTTACTTGACACCGCAGAATGTACACAGCTAAAAATCTAATTTGTGCGTTTTTGAAAGAAGCTCTATAACTCAACTACGTACATGACACGAATGTTCACAGTTACCATGGACTGTCGCAAAGCAGAATGTGGGAATCTTTGTTTCTTGGGGCTGTGGATAGCGTGTGTCTCGGTGAGTGAAAAAGCTTTTCTGTGGCACTAATGCCCCTTGGAACAAATTTTATGACCCCATGTTGTCCCTAAATATGAAAAGCAAATGACAATACATACACCAGAACCAGAATTAGATATAGGCAACTTCCCTTTCAAAGAAATAGGATTCTGGTCTCAGTGGACACAATCTTACTGCCCATGGGTCTTTCAAAGATGGCACCCAAGAGGCCCATCTCCTCCTATTAGAAAAAAGTCTCTGATACTGCCCACGCTGGATGACTGACAAATGATCTCTGGTAAATACAGTGCAGAAACACCCAGCAATGAGTGCTTAGCACTAAAGATGGATTACGGCGGATTACCACATTAACCAAACATAACCACAGGTTAATATTTGGGACCCTAAATTCAGGTGATAGTGTGTAAACAAGAACTGCGCTGAGGCTCAGTGGGCCTTGGAGGTAGCAGTGTGCATTACAAACCACCAAGAGCCCTCTGAAAGGAAACGGCCAAAAACTCAGATTGGGAATCATGTCTGCTATGTCTTTCTGTATTGTCTGTGTCTCAGGAGTAGTATTTAGAATGAGATCCGGCATCATACTCATCTGTCCAGCAGAGGGTCTCCCCTCTGACACAGATCGATTCATTTCTTATCTTGATCCTTCATTGATAAGAAATCATTTCATCGAGCTATCAGCTCCCCACCCATCTATGGGTGTTTGAAAAAAAAAAAAAAGCTTTGCATAACACTTTGGTCAAAAAAAACAAAACAAAGCAAAACAAAAAACAATACAACTAACAGCAAACCTACCTATCCTCCCCTTCCCCTGCAATAAAGCCTTGCATCCCCAGTCTATGATTGTAAAAAATACCCGTATGCTCCTTTTTCGATGAAGATCCCACAAATCCAACCGCTGTCACCTTACTCGTGGAATGTTAAATTGACAAGACCACCTCCTATAAACAGGATGTCTGTGATTCCATACGGATAACAAAATTTTTCTGATTCATTCTGTAATTTCAGTGTTACAAAACACTGTTTTCAAATGTTTGATTTATGCAGCTCCTTTGAACATCCAGTCTCTGATTGAGGTGCCAAAGCATCTAGAGGGATTTCGTTTTAGACTGGGCAACTCTTCATTTCAAACAGCAAGAAAAGGTACCTGAAAATAGCAACAACATCTTCCTGAGGTAGTCTCAAAACACTCGTTCACATGTGTCTATCCGTCCCCGTCTGAATAAAATAAAATCTTTTTAAAGTCTAGCTCTAACAATGGCAACACCGACACATTGAGCAAACTGGATACACACTTGTAAACTCCAAAGACCAACGCATCTATGTGCATTTGTTTTGTACAGAAGCATGTGCACAGTGTAAATCAGCATACATTCAGCTCTGTCGTGTAATAAATATATAAAGAAAAAAGTAACAAAAAAACTAGCTGCTTGTCACATTCACAGGAGGGGAGACCAGTCCCTCGACCCCCCCAGCCGGGCGGCCCTGGTGCTCGTGAGGGGGGCCAGGGGTCTAGTTTCCAGCGGAGGGTCCTGTGGTCACACAGGGCGACGGGCCGGTCCTGTAGCTGGTCAGGCTGGATTTGCAGGAGTGCAAGACTGCTTTGAACAAGAGGGGGAGCTGCTCCAGAGGGACATTTACCAGCTTCCCTGGAAACACACACATCCCACAGAATTTAGTTTATTTCATGTGCCCATACATATACATGAGAAACACCTAAAGCTGCATAAAGCAATTTCGCACATCAGTGGCCCCAAATTACAGTGAAAGATCAGTGTTTGAATTTTGCAGATTGCAGTTTTAGTTTTTCAAACATTTCTCACAGGCAGAGCTGCTCTCAAGGCAGAAATAGTTCCACTGGTTGAGTCAGTGGAGCTGAAGAACCACGTTTTTTTCTGACTAAGAAATAAGACTGAAGCCCAGTGCAAAAGAAGAGAGAGGTAAGAGAGGAGGAACTTTATATCATTAGGCTAACTGAAAAAATGTAATCTAGCCAAATTACCTAGGTTAGCTAGCTAATCTACCTGAATTTCCCAAACTGAATTTCAAACTATTCATACTAGCTTGTAGCAGCCTGGGTAAGCTAGTGCTGACCTTCCAACAGCATGAACCATGGTCATAAATTAATGTTATTTCAATTTCATCGTTCATTTCATTTTTCTTATTTGTATTTTTCCTCAACCTCCATCTTTGACATTGAAGTTTGCCAATTAGCTAACTTGAACTCTGAAAAACTGTGGTTTACAGAAAACTTCAACCCCCAAAACAACAACAAGAACAAGAACATCACATATTTCAAACTATTCTGTAGTAGGTTGGTAGAATTTACCAAACCCCTGCCAACTCATATATAGGCATTACAATTTAGGCATTTGAGGTGATGCTATTAGCAAGGACAACTTACAAGGGGGGAACAGGTAAGGTTAAATAAGTCATGTTAGGTCAGTAAAGAGGTTATTAACAAGATTACAAACAATTACTGCTTTTTTCATTGAAAGACCTCACTGTCAAATAATTTTAATCAGTAGAGTACCAGCTGTATGGAGGATTTGGTTTCATTAATGGTTTCACCCAACATGCACGTGACGTCCGTCAACATGCCTCGCCCTTACCTGCAATGCAGCGGATCTCTGGCAGACACATCATGATCTCGGGGAAGCGTTTGGGCTGGTGCGGGTACTTATACTCAGTGTAGTCCTGACACACATACCAGTAGCGCTTGTTTAGCTGTTCTAGCTGGGAGATGTTGGTCAGGCCTCGGATATCTGCAGAGGGACGAATGATAAGAGAGTGTCACAAGGGAACCCAGCGACACTTGCAGAAAGTGTGGGTGTAATTAGAGCACATGAAGCATCGTTACCTTGGTTGAGGAAGTTGATGGCTTTCATACAGGCATACTCCTCGTTGCTGACCTTCAACTGGTGGAACTTACGAAACAGATATATCAACCTCTCCATCACCTCCATCCCGTCCTCACTGAACCTGAGGACACAGACGCAGTTTTGTCAGCTAAGATAAAACAAAAACTCACCATTTGTGAGGAGAGTATGAGACATAAAAAGTGGTAAACACTATCCGACAAATAGAAAGGTGTGTAAACTGAGTGTAGGTTTACTTTTCACTATATTCCTATCCAAATCCCCCATGACAAGATAGAGCAACACATCGAAGAAAAAGTAAAACCCACAAAGTGTCAGTAAGCTTTTATGCTAAAAATGAATTGAGGAGAAAGAGAAGAGATGGATTATGTCACATCTGTTGAAAGTGATTAAGGTACATCTTGCTGACCAAACCATTGCTGTAGCTTTTCAAACCAGGTACTTAGAAGGATTAACTCCGCATCAACCTTCAGTTCCCTGTCTTTCTGGCTCTCAGATTTCAAATAACTCTCACAGTGGAGCCTCACAAAAGTTAGCTCTGCGATTGTAAATCAAGTACTCACTCCCAAAATGCCTAAACTGCAAGGAAATTGACCGAAGCAACAAAATTGTACAGTAAATCCTGAGGAAAATTAGGGGAATGTGTGTCATGAGGTCAGATAATTCAGTACAGATTTACAGAGAGGCAAACCCCCACACATCCCATACTGCCTAGTGTGGGACAGACATGTATTTCATATGCCAGACGGTGCTAGCCAGAGCACTGTCCTGAGGAGTCCTCCCATTCACGGACCGCTTCACTGGACTTCGTCCAACAACAATACCGGCCACTGCGATAGGGTAAAAATATCAAACTCTTTGGAGATATTGAACTCACAGAGTGGAACGCCTGGCCTTTGGAAGAGGTTGTTGTTGTATTAGAGAACATTAAACTCCTGATATTCACTGCTCCCTTTGGCGAAATATTGAGCTGGCAAGGCCCTGTTTTTTAACTTGTGTACATTAATGACTCGCGATACCCTGACAAAAGGGAGGTCAGAGGCAATATGAGACACTCTAGGTGAGCTACCACTAACACATATGAATGACAGTAATTTCCTCTATCACTTTCTCTTCATACACGATTACAGTGGTAAAAAAAATAACCTGGCATTGTTACTGCTTGCTACCTCATTGCTGTTTGCCAGTTTTACAGAGCCATTTCTCAGCTAACAGGAAGGTATGGAGGTGGGAAATATGGCATTGCATGATTGGTTCCTAATAGGAAATATCTCCTTAAAGTTCAGTGGCCGACGGGTTCTTTGCACTAAGAGGGAAGCAAGATTACTGTCGTCAACTTCAGGTGGCAGAACTGAAAGTTGTGGTAAATGAATGACCGCTGGTAACTGATTAGTCTAGAATTAGACAGCTCAGGCCGACATCGCGGTTTTATCCAAAATCAGATTTCAGCCAGTCAGTGACCTGAATCTGCTTAGAGCCCCATTACCTAAAAGCTATTCCAGATCTATATTTCCACATAAAAATGGGCAAACTTAGAGGTGCACTATGCAAAGCTACTGAGGGCTGATTCAAGTGAGGACTGTTTAGAATCAACTGACAAAAACCCATCGAATAAGTAGTGAGTCAGGATGCGAACCACGTAGACTCAACCATGAAATTATCTACTTATTCCACTTTTTTGTCAACACCTTTCAAGATATTGAAGCCCTTTGTCAATGTTACAGTCACAAAGGGCTTCACAATGAAAACAATATATGAAAACTAGCAGCCGCTGGCTATCAGCATCTTCAGTCCAAATATATCATTATCTGTTTTACACCAACATATGGGTCAAATCCTGGTCTACATTTCTGTTTGCTGTCTATTGTATGCATTTTTGCAATTCCCTCTCAGAGATTAATATATCTACAACATCAGCTGAAAAAATACCAACAAGCCATATTTGTTAAACCCTGTTTTTGCATGTTCTTTATAATCTGTAGGTGCAAAACAGTGACCAATTGAAATTACAGACCACTCACAATATTAAAGTTGCACGTGTGCGCAGTTTGGTTAATTTTTTATTGTAAAATCCATCAATGCTAAACTGGATATCTATGGTGTAACTACGGGTTTTTCTATAGCTCCGATAACTGATAAACATGTTACGGCCACTAGACTATACTAAACCCAGCCAAAACCTTGCAGCCAGTCTTTTCTCTCTGGTCGCTGCCACTCACCCTTGCAGCTCATCGTCGGACGGCGTGTACTTGGCGGTGACATCGGCCAGGTCGCCGAAGATCTGCGCGCTGTAGATGGTGAGGCAGGAGAGCAGGATGAGCTCCTGCCAGGTTGAGCTGAGCAGGCAGGTGTAGTCCTCTATGGAGAGCTCACAGAAGAACGGCAGCTTCTTGATCCAGGAGATCTGCCGGAAAAGAAGCTCGTCCGCCAGGCGACACAGCAGGGCAAACAGCTCCACCTGTGTCACTTTGTACCTGAGACACACATAAAGGCACAGCACTAGGGTTAGAGCAATACACAGGGTCAATGTTATTATGATCAGATATTGTTATTAAAAATGAAATGTGGTCCATTCACTGTTGTCCCCCTCGGATATGATGAATGTGACGCAGTTGATTCTAATTACACATTTTGTACAGATTCTACACTAGTATGAATAAATGTTTTAGCATTACTACTAATGCTAATAGTAATAGTAGTAGCACTAGTTGTTGTAGCAGCAGTATTGTTTTTCACTTTGATGGAGCTAGGCTAATGACTCCTGTAGACTGCAAGTCTTTATACTAAGCTAACACAAAATGCTATCCATAGGAACAGAACCAGTGAATGTACAGAGGTGAAAATGGTATCAAACATCTTGTCTCAGTCTGGGTAAGTCGGAAAAAGGGTATTTTGCCCAAAATATTGGAATACTCTTTAAGTAATCCTGTGTATTTGTTCAATTATTCATCTGTTTCAAAGTGCTTGGTCTTGAATTCATTCGTTATTCTTTAAAGTTGCACTGTGCAAAATTGGGGGTTGACTGAAGCGAGAACCATTTAGACTCTAATGACAAAAACAGTGGAATAATTTATCAATGAGTCAGGCCAGCAATGAGAACACGAAGACTCAACTTTCAAATGTGTCAAGGTCTTCATTTTAATGCAGTTTTACATAGTACACCTTTTACTAAAAGACAGGATAAATGGTGATTGAAGGGGACTGGAATTCAGACTGTCAAGCTATATACTTCCAGTAAAAGTTTGCTTGTGCTAAATCATAGTAGCCACCCAGTGGCACAAGACCCTCATTACACAGGACAGGACACTAAATGATCACCTGTCCATCATATTTGAGGATATCCCAATTTTTGAGTTAGGGTAGATTTCAATAACATGTATAATGTGAATGTGTAGATTTAGGACTGCTGTTATTACTAATACTGCTGCTACAACAGCTAGTGCTACTACTCTGGAGCTGTCTTGTTTACACGATGTATCATGTGTATGTGAAATGCACTTCATGGATTTTTTTTTTTTTAATGAGAGTTGCTTTAGGAGAAGTTAGATGGTATGAACTGTAAATGATGTGTTCAGCTTCAGTTGTTGCTGTAAGGTTTATTTTTTCACTTTGACAGAGCTAGGCTAATGACTCCTGTAGATTTCAAGTCTTAATGCTAAGCTAAAATGAAATGCTACCCATAGGAACTGAACCAGTGGACATACAGAGGTGAAAATGGTATCGAACATCTTGTGTCAGTCTGGGTAAATCGGAAAAAAAAAACCTTCCTTTAATACATCATTGGGGAGAATTTAAGCAATAAACATGCATTATAATT
>OMKZ01053074.1:0-11301 GCA_900302535.1 Neoniphon sammara
GGAGGGGGGTCAGAGCTGAAACACTTAGCTTACACACCCAAAGTCAGAGAGAGAGAGAGCCTCGTCTCACAGACTGGATTTACATGGACTGCAATATTCCCATGTTAACCCAATTAAGACGCTACCCGGAATAAGAAATGTCCATGTAAAGAGCAGTTTCTGATGACCTTAACCTGAATAAAGTCATTGTCAGAGTAAGCAAAACGCAGATTAAGATAAGTGGAGTTTTCTGGTTTGTTTGAGTTGAGTTATTGAAGTTATAAATTACATTTTTCATGTCAATTTTCGTGGCACTTTATGATACATACTATTGCTGAATCTACCATCATATACAGCTGTAAAAAGAATGACTGGAAGCTGAGTGTTTTGCAGGAAAAGAAAGAAAACAGAGAGCCGGGTAAACCAGGCAGCAACAGACAGGATGTTGAACACTGAAGGGAAACTGAGGCAGTGTCTTGTACCACTTTTACGTCAAGGATGCAGATTTTGCATAATTTTCTGTTGCTTTTTCTCTTTTGCTTGGTCCTGCACACACACACAGTATTTCACCTCCAAGCTAACTGGTGTCACAATCCTCCAACCTGACTGAAACACAGCCTTTTCTCTGGTGTTATTTCCAAAATTACCAGAAAAATTTCTGAAACAAGTGAAACTGCATTGGAAACAAGTGGGATTATTTCATCCCACTGGAGGATTGTTTACTTTGTTTGAAGAAAAACAAGATTTGAGCTGTGAATATGAGACTGAATGATTTATTGAGATGGAGATTTTCAGCAGTGTGGTAACAGGGTCTTTGGTCAGTGTAAAAGTATAAAAATAAAATTACATAGTGCCCAGTAGGCTGAATTGGCTGTGCCCAACTTATATAAACAGCATGATAAGAATATTGTCTGTAGAATGTAGAATACACTATTTTCTCAAATAAAAATTGGTAGTCGATTAAAAGCCCTACTCCAATAATGGTCAGGGGTGTGGCCAACATGGACAAATAGAGGCCAACCCCAAATACAGGCCAGGGAAAAAAAACAAGAAGAAAAAGACAGAAAGTGGGAGAAAAAAACTGACCTTCCCCCTTCTCCCGGTCAGTCCAAAAAATGGAAGCAGATCAGAAAACATGGAGGCTTTGTACTAAAAATATTAGCAAATATACTTATCAAACAGAGGGAATTAAATAAAGGCCTCTCTCTCATAGAAGCCTGCCTGGTGTCCTCTGCAGTTGAGGTAAATAAAGGCCCCAGCCTCTATTTGAGGAAATACAGTAAGGCCAAAAGTCTGATTATTTCGTCTGTGCAAACATAATGACAGAGATGTTACCTTGCATTTATACTACAGATCATCGTCAGTACTCCTGTGAACGTACACATATGTTGCAAATATTATCCTGGATGTGTTCACATTTGAAGTCTTTGAAAATGTCAGTGCTTTACTTGCTTGTTTGTCCAAAAACACTGCAGTGAACATGTAGCTGTGCTAATGAGCAGTGTTTCCTCAAATCAAGTCACTTTTGATGTCGAGAACCAAAATAACTTCACTTTGTTGTCTTCAGGTTTCTGGTTCCGACCGCCGAGCTCTGAAGTGGAGCGGGCATTTCAGAAAGGAGCAACAGCAGCTTCGGATTATTTCAGTCCTGATATCAAATGCTGAAGCCGCAGATATGAGGATCTTACAGAAGTTAGAAGCAGTGCTAGAGGCAACATCATTAGCAGGTCAGTGCCAGTGTTTATGCAGAATTTAGCAATCTGTTATTAGCAGCAGTGAAATCCAAATGGACCGGCGTAAACACCCTCCATTGTACGATTCACATCCTCTATTGTGCGATTCACAGCTCCAAAGTCAACCAAAAAGGAATTCATAATTCCTGAATGTATTTTCTATGCTAATATTTTCTCGGAAATCAAATAAAATGGAAGGGATTCATGTTTGTCAATGTCATATGATAATTGGTCAAGGGATCAGAATATTGATTTGGAGGCAAAATTAGATTTTCAATCTTCCCCAAATGAAAACCTGGTTCAAATTAAATCTCTCTCTCTTCTCTCTCTTCTCCCTCTCTCTCTCTCTCTCTGGGCTTTTTTCTCTCTCGCATCCTCTCTGGACTTCACAAAGGGAAAAAAAGTTGAAAAGAAATAGACAATACTGGTATTCAAAAGCAACACACCACACACACACACACACACACACACACACACACACACACACACTCGGCGGTGTTGAGCCGTGCTGTAGGTGATGAATGGCACTCCAGTCAGTGATCAAAGCAGGTGAGTGGAGACGGGCAGCAGAAAGGTGGCTCTCTTTCTCTTGTTACACTGCAACACAGGGCTGCTGCTGCTGCTGCTGCTGCTGCTGCTGCTGCGGCCCTGTGGCTCCAGGTACACCACTCGCTTGTCATCTTGTTGTTTTTTTCTGTGGCACACTGGCATTGTTCACTCAAGTGCGGCAAGAAAAAAAAAACCCTGTGCATTCTTATTACAGGCGGCGCCTCCCCTTCCTCTGCTGCGTTTAATAAGTAGATAGCGCAAAGAGAATACATTCATATGTTTTCAATGCGTGCTGGGTAGAGGTGGAATTGGAAATCACTCTTTATTGTGTTGCTGCTGCAGGAGTCTTTTTGTGCTCCTGAGAAACCTGGTTCTCATCCATTGTAATTGCCTTGGGCTGAGAGAGGGGTCATGACTACGGGAGCTGGAGGCGAGCTGCTTACACGCCTGTACCAGAGCTCAATATTTCAAGCTGTGAGCCGCCGTCCCCTCCTCCCCAGTGGTCGGAGAGAGGCTGTCACACATTCAGATTCCCTGCTACACAGCCCGCCTTTATTACTTAAGACACACGCACATGGGCGCAAATGTATGCCCGCGCACCTACACACACACACACACACACACACACACACAGTGGAAGACATCATAAAAGTCCCCTATCGTGCATTGATCCGACCTTCGTCCTACATTAGTGCTGCACTGACTCCCTATGCTTTTTCTTTCTTTTTTCACAAGTTTCAAAAGGAGGACTTAAAAAAAAAATCTGTAATAAAACAGACTTATTAAACTGCTGGATGTCCGATCGTTTCCTGCACCTTCTGGCAGCTGAAAAGAGAGTAAAATCACAATTTTCCAGATAATTCCTCTTTAAGAAGGAAGCCGCCGAGGCAGCGATTACTTGTTGCGGTGTGGGCGAGCCTCGGTTATGGCTACATCTGTGCACATACATATACATAAATAAAAACACAAACGTAATGACTGCATAATGGGTCGACTCGTAAACGTCATAAGCTCATGCTCTTAGGAGAAATCTGATTTAAGGCCCATGCCAGCATGATTGGAGTGTTTTGCTAATTTCTTAGGAGTTCCATCCCTTTAATGCTAATTCTGACCGGTTTTACATGCCTGCGCCACGATTAAAGATTTTCTAATTAGCGTAGCCGTACGCCTCAGGCTCATTCACTCCTATTCAATTCCAAACGACATGGAAAACAACTCTGTAGACTTCTAATGGAGTTGGTAAAGGTAGAGGGAGCCAACAATCGCTCCATTCACTATTTCACATTAACATCATATTCACATTTGGGAATACTGTGAGCTCCGTTAGGACCCACCTGCTGTCAATCACAGCCCATTCAAGCCAACATAAAAACCAAAGTAAGAGGCTTCCACCAGCTGTAGTGAAATTAACACATAAAGAGACTGAAATTAACGCTAGATTTTGCACAATTACAGCTTCAAATGACTGCCTTCTGCTTTACTGCAAGTAAATGAGTAGACAATGTTTGTTCCAAAATATTTACTTTGGGAGAAAAAAAACAACTGAGATGACAGAGAAATAGCAAATATCTTATGACATGATAAAAGCTGCAAAACAATTTAAAGTGATATAAACAGGGTGAGGGAATGAAGGAAATGAGAAATAAAAAAAACTTCATTCACACTGGAATGGTCCTTTAAGATGCCTGAATAACTCCCATATTGGTAACTGTGGCATGGAAACATCTTACTGCTTTCATTTCAGGTTTTTGCTGTCAGCACAAACTCAGAGTCACTCAGAGTTATGAGTGCATCATGATGTCATCACAGACTGGCTCAGGCTGGTGACAAACAATGGGAAACCATGCATGAAATAAATTGTCAGTAATGAGTTATCTTAAATTAACCAAAACACAAAAAATATAGCAGCAAGTGTTTTAATCAGTTGTGTCAGTGATGTGTGGAAAACATGGAGGCACAAGCTGCATCCTGTAAAGTGAATCTAAGAGAAGAAAAAAAATCCACCAAAAACAAGACAAAAGGGTGCATTGCCTTTGTAGGTCACACAGTGTTTGTGTGTGATGAGGCCTTAAATTCACCTGGCAGTGACCGTCCCAGGTGAGCTGCATCAGGCCTCACAAACCAGCTCTGCTACCTGCTGGCCTTCTGTAAAGGAAAAATACAAGATGAACAGGTACAGATAGGCATGAAAAGGCTCTTTGAACTGCATACTGCATGAAATGTAAATACAGCTTGAATGTGGGAGGCTCGCCGCAACCTGCTCCATAAACAGTGACCACAAAATCAAGCACGCATCCAAAATACAAAAGAAAAAATATATATACGTTTTTTTTGCCACCATTGCCAATACTCTCAACCATAGTTATACGCAATTAAAATAAATTATGCTCCCTTTAGCAAATTAACATGAAGAATGAAATAAACAACAAATATAAACTACAGCACAAAGTGCCAAAGCCCCTCTAAAAAAATTGACTTGCTTAAGTGTCGTGATTCCTATTTATGTATTTATTTATTAATCGAATCGACACAAAGTATTAGTATATTGATGATCAAGAACAGCTAAAAGTAGCAATTTACTTCAAAAAGCATATATTTTTTATTCATTCTGTTCTAAGTGTACATTTTATTTACCACTTCTATATGCAGTATAGCAATGATGCTGCTGAAACAAAACAAGACTGCCTGACTTGTGAAATATGACTTATGATATACAGTCTCTAGAAGTGTATGATTCAGTTTTTTCCCATAGTCTGGTGTTACAAAAGCAAACAAAAATCGCAATAAATAGTAATGTAGAATTGCAATACTTAAAAATTGAAATACATATTGAATTGATAAATTATTTTGAAATTGTCTTTGTCAGCTGCACCCCCTCCACCCCGGGGCTCATCTACCAGCTCCCACCTCAGCCACAGCAAACATTTTAAGAGAAATTTGAGACAGACAACATGGTCCCATACTGGTTACTGTGGCATGGACACATCTTACTTTGCTTTTGTTTTTGTTGCCTTCTGCACAAACCCACAGGCTCACACAGAGTTACAGTTTGCATGATGATGTCAGGAAAAAACTCTGCACAGATTCCTGTTGGCAGCATCATTTCTGTTCCATGTATTAGACATAAGTGTCTGCTGCCCGCTCAGACAGGGAGAGAGGCTGCTGGGCAGAACCTCTCACACTTGTGGGCAGATCGTTCAATCTGTGGACGGCAACATTCGGTGAACTGGTTTATTCATGGCAACAGGGATGCTGCCAAAGGTCCATGTAAACATCTTAACCTGAATAAGACCTTCAGGGACAGCAGACCAACACTAAAACCAGCTCCTCTCTGTGTCTGTGGTAGAGATCTCTGTCCTGCAGACATCCTAACATAAGCAGATCTTGACCATGTCACTACTACACATTTTAAAAAGTTATATATATATTTATATATATAAAACTTTTTTGTTTTTGTTTCACAGGTTTAGAATGAGTTGTTTGAATCTGCATAGTTTGGGTTCCATGCCGCCGTGTTGGTGTGAGCAGCTCGGATCAAAGAAGATCTTCACACAGATCTGCTGTTATGCGCTGCAGTGAAGCACAAAAGTTTCTATCATTATGAGTAACTTCCCTCTGATTCTCACAGCTCTTGAGCATCAAAGATGACGACTGACAGTTTCACCACCAAATGAGCTGATTGGCCCACAGAGCAGGTGAGGGCAGTGTTGAGACTCAGCTGCATGCACAGTGATGCAGGTAGAGAGCGAAGAAGAAACCTTAAGGCAGCTAGCATCATCTAACATGAGAAGATAGACCTTTGTGGCATTGAAACTTAATTTTGCATGGATTTATTTGTCTGTTAAATTTATATTTTCCTTCCATCTATTTTAATCTGAAGGCAGCAAGCACTACATAGACAACAGTTAATATATAAGTAACCTACAATAAATTTCCACAGTAAAAATGTCCGGTTTTATTGAGGCTCTGTTGGGTTTGTCGGATTTGGACAAAATTTGCTCAGCCTTGGTTCTCACACATCAGACCTGATTCAAGCTCTACTGTGTGTATACAAACACAGTCGGAGTCTCCAACTCTCATGACATGCAAAAGCAATGCAGCAGGCAAACACACACAGCCGCTCACACACACATGGCAGAGTACACTGCAGTGCTAAAGTACACCTTATATTGGTATAGTGAGTCAAACTACTTTCCTCTCCCACATCACAGAGGAGCCAAGCTGGGTCTCTCCCTCAGGCTAATGGTGGCTTGGCAGAGCTGGCCTCAGTTAATGGACTAGTAGCCGGCTCTGGTCTGTGCCGCTCTGCCGAGGCTGGATTGAGCTTCTGCGGCATCGCAGGGAGATTACTGCAGAGCGCAGGTGATAACCTCGCTGTCTGAGGCAAGCTTCCTCCCCGCTAATGCCAATTACCCCCTGCCACATGCACTTCCTCATAGGGATACACTTACATGTATGTGGGTATGCACAGCCAGGCACACACACACACACACACACATACACACACACACACACACACACACACGGCCCCGCCCAGACTCTTTCCCTTGCAGGCCTGGATGCTTCAGGCTGTGACCTAGTGATTCGGCTTGGGGTCTCCCTAATCCCCGAGGTTTCTCCTAAAACCCACTGGCCCCCTTCAGCGGTGAGCAGAGGATCTCTAAACAATTACCTCAGAGTCGCTCTCTATCTCCCAGGGTAAGCCTCTATTTACATATGTCTAAGAAGCAGGAAGTCTACGGCTCTCTAACACTGTTTATAGTGGCTTCTGAGAGCTGCCCTGGATCGCCCCTCAAGCCTCCATCTGCCTCGTTTGCCTCTCGCCACTCCAAGCCGCTGAAGCCGCTCTCTTTTTTCTTGTATGTCTGGATGAATCTGGGTGAAGCTACTGCATATTTATTATTTTCTGCAACTGACACTGGATCAAAGGTTTTGATCAGAGGGTGTACGTAAGCCTTTTCTCTGTATGTTATCGCACTGCCTTCAGGAGAGGCGGCACGCTCCCACGCTTCCCTCATTTGACCGAAGCGGGAGAAATATCGAGGAAAAAGCCTCAAAGAGGGAGGAAGGTGGCCAGAGAAAATGAAAGATGAGCCACTCTGACAGAGTAATTGTGCAGTGGAAAGTATCAGTAACCTAATTAACGTTGCACTGAAGTCTTTGCCACATCCAGATCCCACTCTGATATGTTTTGTGATGCGTTCTGACACTGCAGTTAGGGGAATCATTTCCTAGTGCACGGTGGTATGAGCAATGTAATTGCACTTTAGGGTTTAGAATTATTGCATTATGTAAATGACTTCACAATCATGTGGAGGATAACTTAATGATGTCCCTAACCAGTTCTAGTTAATATGACAGAAAGGAGCTTTTCAGAGTTCATTGTTAAACAATAATCCTTTTGTCAAAGGCATTACAGCTGAAAAATGCCATTATATTGTTTACATGTTTTGACACTTTTCAATCAGAAATGCTCATCTGCAGAAATACACCGAACCTGCTGCTGTTATGGAAAACACAAGGGGAAAAATATCATTTAACCACAGTGTTGCTGTTCTTCCTACTTTAATTTAACTTTTTTATGGGCCAAATGTGCCTCCTGATCCTTGGAGTCTTGTTGCAAACTCGCGGTATAATTTCCAAAATACACATAGGCGTTAATGAGAAAATTATTTATTTTTGAAAATCATGCTTTTTGCAGAAACATGCCTTCCCATCTGACAGCAGCCTTTTCGCCGTCATTCTGCGGAAACCTCGCACCTCCAATTTTGCTGTAATTAACATCTGACTCTGTTTTCTGTGTTTGGAAAATGGCTGGTGGCTCCAGGACTGAAACAAAAGCACTGACGCTGCATTGTGAATTGTCAGAAATCCAAGGGTGTCAAAGGTAGGACCAGACAGAATTACTCATTTCCTGGAAAGATAACTTGCTGGAAAACGTGGTCTGCTGGTCCAGGACTGTGTATCTTTCCCATCTACATCATCATCATTTCATTATCAAGATCGCAGTGGACAAGACCAGAGACTCTCCTCAGCAGCCTGATAGAGGTTATGCTGATGAACTCTGGCATTTCAGACACATATGAGAGGAAAGCAGTATGCCTCCCCCATAATCTCAGTCTTTGGCTATTACAGCTGCTCCATGGTGGACCCTCAGTCTAAATTTACATCAAAACCTTCCTGATCAGAGCAGCTGCTCTCTGCGATGGTCAATTCAAGGTTTTGTGTGTCTGATGGGGTCCTTATGCTGGCTGGCAGATGTTCATTAGCCAGCTAGCCTTTCATCTCAGTGCGGAGAACAATGGCCTGGCACTCTGTCCTGCTCTTTCATGAGCTAATAAGGCATCATATCTGACCTCAAACCAGGCAATAATCCACTCCACGCCGAACACCTGGGATCAAGCTGAAGTTCAACGTTCAAGGTGCCAAAAACTTGACAAACTTCTCATCAACAGGGGAAGAGGTGGTTTTGCCAACTCAGATCGCTGCACCTTTATCCAAACGATCTGAACGCTTCTTTTTTGTACCCGTTTGTATAATTGAACTCATGCTTTGTCTGTCTTCTGCCCAGTGCATGCTGGGATAGATTCCAGCTCCCCTGAGACCCTGAACAGGATAAGCAGGTATGGAAAAGATAGCTAGATAGATAAAAAGAGTAATAGGCATCTCCAATTCTATATATTTCTCTAAACAGGTAATAGCAATAAATTCATGCTAGTAGACTAAAGGATGGGCGATATTGGCTTTTGTGATGACATTTTGGATTTTGCATTCATAAAGTGTGTTATGTGAAGCATTACATGCAACACTGAGTTCTTTTTTTTAAGGAATTTATTTGCCTTTGCATACATGTATATATACATATAGATAATACATAAATAAGATATACCCAATTGTACTGCACAATCAGGTATATCTTGGGTGATGATTTAAATAAAAAATCAAATGGCTGTTTAATTTTGGTGTCTAATTCTAATTTTGTCTCAAGAGCTTTGAAAAGAAGGCAAGATGAACTATTTATCTTTTTCTTCACTGATATTATAACCATATTTATTTTAATTTATATTTTATTTTTTTATATCTATGAATGTGACACCTAACAAAAGCCTGAGGGTCTGTTTGTATAATGTATGTACACCTTGTACAACTCTTATTGTCTCTGGACTTACATTGCGTTATATTATATCACATGATATGTGCATTTTATTGTGTTGGGAAATGTACGCGCTGCACCTTGATCTGGTTTATAATTTCTGTCATGTAAGGTCATTGCAGCCTAGGTATATTTATTATGTGCATGACACAGAAATTAAAAATAAATCAATCAACTAAAAAAACATCAATCAATCACACATATATAGAATATGTACATTAATATATGTATTTCCCCATGCATAGTATGGGAGAATCCAGTTTGTGTGCACAGGAGCCTGGTGGAGAAATCTTGAATCTCTCGCCACACAAACAATGGCCAACATATTTCCTCCTGTTCACTTTCTCATTGTGAAATCCCCTGAGCAGACGGATAACCCATGAAGCTGAGTTTGCACAGCGTGTTTTCACCCAAAATCAACAACAACATATGTCAAGACGGAGTAGTAATGGCCCGGCTTTAAGCACACACCTCGCTGTCCGGTGTTATTTCCACTGTGGCCTCTGCAGCGGCCCGGGCAGGAGCCGCTGAGGCGACTCAGGGGTTGCAGGGAAGCTGTGATCATCGGCCTGTCACAGGCAGGGACACATTATGTGACAATGATGTGTGGTGTGAAGCATTGACGTGTCATCTCTGACTACAGCATGAGGTGTCTCGACATCCAGCTCCGCTTTCTGCTGCAGCCCTCTGTGAGCTCTGAGTACCTGGTAGCTGGAAATGACTTGTTTACCACAATCCCCAGGATCTGGCCTGCATGAGGGTGTACATGCTCATATGTTTATATCAGAGACAGAAACACTCTAAATGCATTTACTCAACTGCTGTGCTTCAGTCCAGTTTTGAGGTTCTGGCACATTATTTGAGTATTACTTACTTTACTTTACTATACTTTTTACTTTCCTACTCTTCATTTCAGAAGGAAATCTTGTACTTTTTCAAGCTTTTCCATGCAAAACATCAAATGTGATGCATTAACAGATTTGAAATCAGCCAATAAAATACTGTTGGCTGATCTGTCCTCTATATCATATGATTTCATGTGAAACTGGGTGTTTTTCTTCAACCAAGGTAAAAAAAAAATCTGTCAGTGGGATGAGATAATCCACTTGTTTCCAACGCTAATCAACCTTTTTCCAGAATTTTCTTGAATCAAGTGTCATTTTCATGATCCCAGTGGGCTGATATTTTTTTATTTATTTATTTTTGAGAATAAATGACATGTTAAGAGGATTTCTTTTCTTTTCTTTCTTTCTTTCTTCTTTCTTTCTTTCTTTTTTTACAGTATATGGAACAGTTACAACTACACCATTAAAATAATTCTTCTTGAAATAAATTAAAATTAAGAATTAAATACTTCTTCTTACAGGTTAATGCATCAATAATTTAACACTCAGAAAGGAACCATTCTTCAGAAAGACTAATTTTACTTCTCACCATTAACTACATTTTACTGATGATACTTTTATACTTTTACTGAAGAAACCAGCAAGACTATTTACTATTTCTTCCGTTGTTTGACTGATACTTTTAATTAAGAAAAGGATTTGGGTATTTTTTTTCACCACTACCACACACACACACACACACACACACACACACACACATTTGTATTATTAACTGTGAAGCCTGTGAAGACAGAATAAACCTCATGTTTATTCTGACCCCAGCTGGAGCGTCTAACCCTCAAGAAAAACCTCTTTTCAAGACTGAAACGTCCTTGCTCCGGAGCCTTTTATTCATCCTTTAACCTTGTCGGGGCATTTGACTGCCACAAGGACAGAAAAGCACATACACACACACACACACACACACACATGGACAAACACGCTCCTCCCCTCTCTCTCTCTGGTTTGGTCATCTATCCCGGAGACAAGGAGTCCAAAGCTC
>OMKZ01053074.1:11321-22085 GCA_900302535.1 Neoniphon sammara
CTACATTTTACTGATGATACTTTTATACTTTTACTGAAGAAACCAGCAAGACTATTTACTATTTCTTCCGTTGTTTGACTGATACTTTTAATTAAGAAAAGGATTTGGGTATTTTTTTCACCACTGCCCACACACACACACACACACACACACACACACATGGACAAACACGCTCCTCCCCTCTCTCTCTCTGGTTTGGTCATCTATCCCGGAGACAAGGAGTCCAAAGCTCGTTATTGGACCAAAACACATTTGGCTGTGATCCGTCTCAGGCAATCTCATGATGTGTTCATTTTGCGATATTTACACCACATGTGTTAGATCCCAGCAGGAAAAGAGGATAAATATTTATAACACATGTTTCAGAATCAAAATTGAAATGGAACTCAGGATCAATAGTAATTCTGCCAAAATCACATTCGCTTGCATTTCGCAGCTGGAGACAAATATATTGTTTTAGATGGCGACACGGTGTGCGGTGCATACTGTTGCCCGCTGTACTCTGGGGAAAGTGCACAGATAGTATATGTTCCTCTGTGTCTTGGTAGTCCACTGTATACCTGCATGTTAGGCCCACTGCTAGCATGGTGGAGTCTCACTTCCCCTGATTTTATTTCCTCTGCATCATTACCCAAACAATTTTGTGTAATCACAAGCAATTTCAGCTCAGCCCTCCTGCATCACACTGTATGGAACTTTGCGTTTTCACTGAAGGAAAAAAAAAAAAAAAAAAACTATTTACTGTGCTTTAGTGCAACAACATCCTGTCATAATACCAGTTTACGAAATTAATTTGAAGTGCAGTAAAGTGATTGACTCCACTTTCACTTGGTGCACAGAGCCGTCCTTCAAGACATAATCATCCTACTTCTGTCAAACACTGAGAAATAACCAGCGGTAATTTTCTGCAGATATCAGGTATTTTGTATCTGGCTCTTGTGCGAACACGTTTTCATATGCTGTCCATGCTCTTAAAACAATTTTCTTTCCTGCAGCACTTCAATAAAAGAACAACTTGATGGTTTTTAAATGGCAACATCTCCAAGCCAACATGTTTGCTGCCTGAGGTGACTGCCGAGTGTGATTGAAAGGCTGTGATTGCTCTTAAGAGGGCTGAAGGGTGTACTATTGCAAATCCATACTAAGCCATGAGCTGATTGATTCCAAATATTACAAAGGGGAACTCTGGGGTCAGATTTAATTGATTTTTTTCAGTGACAGTTTGCTGAACAAAATGTCTCAGCTCAGATCAGGGAGGAAAAAACAAGAGAAAACAATCACTTGATCAAGGTTGTCATACAAACATTTGCTGCTTTCATTCCACCTGATTTGCCACAAGGCGAATTTGAATATATTATTGTATGTACTGTTACCTAAACCCCTTGAGTCACATGATTTTCAAAACACATTAAAGCATCAGACTAAATGTTTATTGTCTCTAACAGAGCGCTGTAAATTGAAAAGACATTTGTGTTTAGCTCTACGTCCAAATGTGCCGATTCTGCTCACTGTCTTTCTTTAACCTGAGTCTCTAATGATGGAGCAATGCTGCTGCAAAATCATAATAGAACCAATCGTATTGTGTTGCTTTAGGGGTGCCTGATGTGAATCATAATGTCTGTGCCCCTTCTATATTTAAATTCATATATTTGAAGCTTTTGCTGCATGCCCCTCTGCAACATCTTTTGACAGACACCTGAAAAAGCTGTATCTGTGAGCGGGCATCCATGGGAATAAGCTTTGAAGCGATTACATTTGATAGCAATCTTCAATGGGACCTTGAATGACAGCTATGCATCTGTTTGGAGACAAATGCAAAACAAAATGCTGCCACTCAACTACAGCTTTCACTTTTCCCCTGCCTATAAGTATCAACACAGAAACTTCACCTAGAAAACAGTGGAACAGAAAGACGTCTCAGAGTGTCTCGGCTGTCTTTCGGTGCCCAGTAGACAAAGTGCGACTTGAAAAAATAACAAACACCGCACTGTCACAAACCCGCATACTACCACTTACTTTTGACAGATAGAATATGATGTTTTTGAAATCTGTCTGATCAGAGACAAAATAAAAATACTCGCCGCCGCCTTGTTCATATAGGTCGAGAAATTATGAAACGTCAGATATAACTCTGCTGGATGACTTTGACGTGCACGTTCACGCGTGCATTCGCAGCCCAAACAGCCTCATTCATGTCGAGCTTTGTTGTGCTGTGGCCCTTTGTCTGTTTTGAACAGGGTGCCGCGCGGCGCCGGGGCACAATTGCTTTAGTGCGCCGTCCCTTCTTCCCATCCTCCCGGAAAAAAAGCATCACGGTTGACACGTCTTTGATACCGTTCATTTATTTTGTCTCTGGACGATGCATTTCAAAGAGGGCCAAGATGCCAGCGTTGCCAAATGTGTCCCAAATAAATGATATCCCAGCCAGAATGGGAGCTCCTTGGAGAGTGTCCTAGCCAAAGGCAGTAAATCAATGGGCCTGCGCCAGCATCCCAGCAGCCTCCGTACAGGAACACACAGCAGGGGGACCGACGGCCTCTGTTGGCTTGGCAGCTCAAAGGGCCTCTGACCGCGAGCCAGCGGGCTCCTCGGGGACCCAGCAGCACCTCTTGGGCCACTAAGTGAGGGAAGATGGAAACCAAGCTGGGGAGGAATTACAATGAGGCCTCAGAGAGGAGGGAGAGAGAGGTAAGGGGATAAGGGAGTTTTATTGAATGCACAATTCAAACAGAGGGTCATGCACTGTGTTGATACTTTTATCAAAAGCATACTCTGGATGTGCCAAAAAAGAAAAAAGAAAAAAGGTTCTCCAGACACTCCAGAGATGAAGAGTTAAGAAAAGAATATACTCCTCTTTGAAAGAATAACAAACCACCAGAGCTCTGTCAAGAATCAGCATTTATACCTCTACTTACTTCTGACAGATGGAACACAATGTCCTTGAAATGTTTCTAAGTGTGTGTGTGTGTGTGTGTGTGTGTGTGTGTGCTGGACATAGCGTGCGTGGATGCTCAGTCACAGAAAACACAGAGAGTAGATAAAAAGCCATTCATGTACATCTCCGGTAGCCTATATCCTCCAGCTTCCATATCTCCCAACTCTCAACATCAATTAATGCGTGTAGCGCTTAAAAGTAATCTCTATCATTTAAATGAATCTAAAGCCCCTCGGCAGAACGTGGGAAGCCCCATATCAACTCACCAGCTGCTACCTTTAAAGTCCCTGATCGTTTGAGTCGGGCTCTGGTGGCTAGTTTGGATATTGATGTGGTGCCGTCTGCCAGCTTGCCTCTTCCTGCTGGCCGCTAGCCAGACTTTAGCAAAGACATTAGTGTAAAAGTCATAACCCACCGGCAGCTCTGTTATTGTCTGCCCAAACAACAAGGTGAGGCGGCCATTTTCGAGAGTTTGCTCGCAGAGTTTGTTTGCATACGCCGGCACCCAGAGAGGCGATGAGTTACATCACCGGCACCTGCATCAACAACAGTAACCTGCAGCCATGTTAGTCATTTCCTTATGCTAATGCGGCTCTCATCTACATTATTCAGGAGCTTTACCTCCCTGTCAAACAAAGGCAAATATTTACCACTTGCAAATAGCAAATGATTGGTGGAACAAGGAGTGAAAATAGGTGCACGTCTTACTTTGAGACCTTCGGCGACATTGGCGATGCATCGACACGGTGTGTGTGATAAATTGTGTGCAAACCAGGAGCTTCTTCAATCTTTGGATGAGGATGTTTACTGTGTAATAGTGTCTGGATGTGGAAAAACAGGCTGAAATTTATTTATTTATTTATTTTGTAGAAGATTATTGCGCCACAGTTCAGAGCTACAACGTGGTAAATGGTGTCTCGGTGAGTTTGGTGCTGCGCCAGTGCAGCAAAATGGCCTTTTTTTGTGGAAAAGGGGCGCTTGTCACAAATAGTCACATCGGAATGAAAAATCCCACTGAGTGAAGAAGACAGCAACTCCCACCTGACTGACTGCCGATCCACGGGAGAGAAGAGAAGTGGGTGCGAACTGAAGCTATGGAGGCTTTGACAAAGACACAATGTCGAAACGCATCAGTCTTAAACAATAAAGCGAGCGTTGCGTTTAAAAAGGGAGAGAGTGTGGCGGCAGACCGCGCTCAGGAGTTGCTGTTTTCCGCACATTATTTTTCAAATGTTCCTCGGCACAAAAACAAACCTGTCACCACTCAGCTTTCCAGTTTTCAGTTAATAGTTTGGGGGGGCTTTTTTACCCAACAGCCGTACTGCGCTGCTGTTCCTCAGCAATTACATTTTTACATGTCAGTGGCCAGCCAATGGCTTTTTCACACCTCGGATGACAGCCTTGACCTGCAAAGTGGCTGCGAGAAATGTATTTACTGCAGATTTTACGCAGAGACCTTCACAATACGCTTTGCAAAAATGATGAGAACAAAATGGAATGAAATGAAAATGAATTCAAAAAGCAAAGCCAATAAGCTAAACCAGCCCTGTGTTTCATACTGACCTGGTACAGACTAATCTGTATGTACATACTGTGAGTCAGTATACTAACCACAGCAGGGAGCTGATGAGGACACAGTTTCCTCATCAGGCCCTGCATGAAAGAAACAAACACGCACATCATTGATGTTGCAAGGCAATAGTGTCACACACCTCACCATACATCCATACTTCTTCTGAAATATTTGCTTGCAGCTAAAGCTCATATGAGCCAGTCTAATTAAAGCAAGGCAGGTGAATTAACCACAGTGGTAGATGAGCAAATGCAGCTGTTACTGTATTTTCAACAACCAAACTCCTACTTTTAACACTACATGCATTTTAATAATATGGGATGGCACGCAAAACAACCCTGTTAGTCAAATAAATGTTGTTTACTTACATTTATAGTCCATTGAAATCAAAGCCAGGCACCCTATGCATGGATCATCAAGGTTAGGTAGCAATGCATTATGGGCCAGCTCCATGCGCCTAATAACACTGCCAATGTAGTACACTGTACATCTGGGCATTATTTGCATACATAACATCAACAAATACGTGTTGGAAACACACTCATACTCACTTAATGAGCACTTAGTATGTACCTGGTCAAACACCTATAAAACTCTAAAACAATACTAGAGAGCCAAAAAATAGCTAAAATAGACATATTTGCAGAATAAATAAATAAATATATCCTATATTAGTACTTCTTGCTTTTTTTACACTGCAGTTTAGATAAATGATTATATCATGAAGAACACGTTTCTGTAAGATCACATTTTAACCAAATCTACTAATATAAAATGGTTGACTTGTCATTGTGATGAGGCTACAGAAAGCCAGTAATCAGACCTGTGCTGAACATGATACCTAAGTGGCCCATAAGTGCTAATAATATCCATTTAAAGAGCTCGGTGTGTACCATATATGTCTCCATGCAACATAAACTTTGGCTTTGAAAATAACAGGAAAGTGTCCAACTTCTAAATGAATGGATAGATATCTGGAGGAGATGATCAGATGACCAAAATGGACCATCGCATCTCAGCTTACATAGGTGGCAAACAAATACACTTTCAAAGGAGTATTTCTGGAGACATGAATTAATCCCTTCGACCCTCTTTCATTTCCCAGCACTTTTAGACCACATCTTGTACAGCAAAGTGCCTGTGTATATGTGTGTGTGTGTGTGTGTGTGTGTGTGCATGCCATTGCCGCGTTGCTATTTTAAATGCTATAAAAACCTGCAGAGGAAAATGACTGGGGTCGTATTACTCCAATGAGCACAGCGATCAATCTTTGCTTTTTTACTTCCCTCCTCCCACCCAGTTCATTTCACTTTGTTGAAACACGCAGAGAAAACCACATATTGGGTAACATAGACCCATTTAGAAAGCAATTTAAGGTACTACACAGCTTCCAGGGCTAGTGATGGAGTGTTGCCTCTTAATTATACTGTATCACCATTGCATTAAAGCTCTCCAGTATAACTCGCTGCTGCGTTGCCGTCAGCAGCAGGAGGAGCTGGGGATATTTGCACAATCCCGCCGAATGAGGTAACTCAGCTACAATGGTAAGTCTAAGGGTAATGAGTCTAAATGCCCAAATGAGAAACGCATATACTCTTAAAGGCTCAATTAGGAAATTTGTCTCTTCTTTTTTTTCTTTTCCTTTTTTGCGCATATAAAATGTGGGCATGACAGATCCACACAAATTGTAAAAGATGGGCAGTTGCTGGCGGAAACTTTTACAGATGCTGATGTATTTATAATTACATGATGTAAATATTTAAAATTACAAATTCACCGACAACTCGTGTTAAAGCTGCACAAGTCAACTTTACTCTTTGGCGGCCCCAAGTGGCAGGGGGAAATATTTTTTTTGTATTTTTAAAAATTTGAAGGACTTCAAAGCCTGAAAAATTTTTGCTGATTTGGTCTTGAAATTCATTTTTAAATCTGCTTTGTCTGTGAATCAGCTCGGTATATGTTTACTGTTATGCCTTTTGCATATGGATAACCATTTTAATTGTACTACCTTTATAGTTTACATGTATGTCTTTGATAATGGAATGTCAAACGCCACATTAGAGAGTGCAAAAGCCTATAAAATTAATTATATTTTGAATACCATTATTGCATAATCACATGAAACATATCTGTGCAGTTTTGAAAATACATTTGAATTTCCAATTGGTATTACCATCTGAATAAAGCCAGTTATAAAGCATGCAAAGCTCTGTTTAAATGAAATGTCAATACTAGCATATAAAATGGCAAATGCAAATGACGTTATTGAATTTGAATTTTGATTCTGAGCCAAACTTTGCACATCCAAGCGGATGTGCAAATGTAGGATTATATTCCCATTTTACATATTACATTTCCATTTCCATTGTGCATGTGCATGATTCCATACTGCATGTACCAGAAACATGTAATGCAGCATCACAGCCCAAATTTATTCCTCCTCTTGGTCAAAAATGAAAGGAGCTTTGCAAGAAGTCAGTGGACAGTTTCCCTGAGAAGAAATACTGACTTCCAGCGAGGCGGAGTGGCAGGCTGACAGTGTCTCCAAAGATTCAGCCATCTTTGACGAGTCCAGCTTTCTCTGGACGGAGCGTTCATTCACGGCTGTTTCAGACAAAGTTTTGTATTTCCCTCTAAATTTACCACTTCCTGTGTGCTGAGAACATTTCCACCAACACCTGAAATCAAACTGGGAGAATCTACAGCGTCTCAATTAGCCGGGATGGGATAATCTTCCCTGTAATTCATACTGATAAGAGGCGTATTTTTACATCGTGCAGCTTTACATTGTGGCCAATAACACTTGGAATCAAGATTTCAGGCAATCAGCTGGAAAATGAAGGAAGCGGTTTGGCGGTGGGTGCGGTGTCACGGGTCACGCTGTGCTCATCATACAGCTGATTCCCACCAAGTGAAAGAGACGCTGCTGACTGTCCAGACTGACTACCTGCTGCAGAGTAGAAACTTATTTACACTCAGATTGTTATGGGGAACATTATCGGTCATTGCTTCTCGCAATGGACTGCTTTCAGAGAGAGAGAGAGAGAGACGCACTTATTTCAGCGCAATGATGAGGTCAGTCTAGGTCTGAGAGACAAACTGATGTCTACGCTGCAAGAGAAAAGTTAACTCCTGTGTTACTTTATCATATCAGCGTTGGATACACTTACCCAGGACACTTAAAGAAACCTTGATTGAACCTTTTACGTCATTGAATTTAGCAGCGAGTCTTTGTGGTGATCAGAACATGAGCTGTGATGGTCAGCTCAGGCTTTGATTTCCTCGTGCCGGTCGGTACATGTCGGCTGTGTGTTGGTACACATCCCCCTCACATGAAGCATTTCCTAAAATGAGGTGATTCAACAACCTCCCACCAGGAGGAAATACTCTCAATCTGCTTAACTCCTAACACAGAATTTAATTTTAATTAAACGGTTAATGAGCCATGGGATTAATGCCAATGACTTTTTAAAGCAAACATCTATAAATCATTAAGGCCCCATTTGAAAGGGAGAGCAAGCAGGGCGAACGAGAGTACGTGCCTGCAGCTGCCCACTGCTAGCCTCTCTCTCTCTCTCTCTCTCTCTCTCTCTCTCTCTCGCTCTCTCTCTAATACTCTGAGGCCACATCAGTCTTCCCACTGGTCAGATAAATAGCAGACAGGCGGATTGACAGATGTGTGCGCTGAATAAACTTCCTCTTAAACAGTCAAGCTGCAAACCTTATGCAACGCAGAGCACCCGTGTCCTAATTATGTGTGATTAGTTGCTGATGGTCAGATGTGTGTGGATCTGGCGAGCATGGAAATAGCTCACATTAATGATACATCATAGGGCAGTTTACTTTTTTTTTTTTTCCTGGGGTCACAGATAAATTACTTAGGGACTCAACTCTTGAAGTACATGGAAGATATTTTCAGATCTTATTGTTCAAGTCTGACCAAAAATCTTATCAATTGTTTCACTCCAGAGCAACTTACATCTTGCCTGTCGGGGTGTGCAGTTCTCCATGCCAAAGACATACTTTGGTGTTTTTACTGTTTTTGTAGAGTCCACTGGTCTAATAGCAGTGTATTGGAGAACTGCACCCAGCCAAGCAAGATACAAGTAGCTCTATAGTGAGAGAAATGACAAAATTTTGGTCAGAATGATTCAACTTATGGAAAATGATAGGAAAATAAGTCAAAAATAGCCAGACTTATTGTGATTTAACTGAGTGGATAATAAAGTATCGCTTAAAAGCGATACTTAATTCCAGTGAGATTTGGGTTATGTTCACACTGCAGCTGAAAGTGTCTCAATTCTGATGTTTTCTGAACGGTGTGAACAGTAAAAAGCTGCAGGGAGTCTCATTTGTTCATTTCAGATCTGCAGCCAGTTGCATCAGCTGTTCATAAGCTCAAACCTAGCTTAGTTATAATGTAAGTATTTACTAAGTTAAAGGAATACTCCGACATTTTAGGCATAATCCCCTTTTTCCGACTTACCCAGACTGAGACAAGATGTTTGATACCATTTTCACCTCTGTAGTTCAGTTTCAGTTTTATTTGTCATATGTAGGTTAACACAGGGTCAACGGTACAATGAAATGTGTTAGACCAGAAACAGGTCAGCTCAGCAGTAAGAGCACTAGTCATTTATCTGGATAAATAAAGAGCATTTAAATAAAAATGGAGAGAATTTAAATAGAACTGTACATCCACTGGTTCGGTTCCTATGGGTAGCATTTTGTGTTAGCTTAGCATAAAGACTTGAAGTCTACAGGAGTCATTAGCCTAGCTCCAGCAAAGTGAAAAAATATTTACACAGTGTATCATGGAACTGAACCAGTGGACGTACAGAGGTGAAAATGGTGTGAAACATCTTGTCTCAGTCAGGGTAAGTCAAAAAAAAGGGGTATTTTGCTCAAAACTTTGGAATTTTCCTTTATTTTTGCACATTACTAAATCAACTCGTTATAATGTTGAATTGAGTAACAACTAAATATTTACACCTAACCTTACGCAGGTGTAAGATGTGGCATCGGACCAATGGAATGGAATGCATTTGATCAACAATATTCACAAAAACTAAAACAGTAACAATTAACTAGACCGCCTGTTGATTGTTGTCGCCACTTAATACATCAAAATGTTCAGCTCTGTCTCCTCTAAGCACTCATGTGATTTTCTCAGTGGTACCATGAACTGTATTTGTTATATTTCTCCAACTGACGCAGCTGTCACTCCATCTCAGCCTCCTGTGTTCAGTGTAATGAGTCAGTCAAAGCCGCTTCACACACACACACACACACACACACACACACACACACACACACACACACACGTTTCCCTTGGCTATATAACTCCAATACTAAATGAAAGTCTTGAGCACATCGCATTTATTTATTTAGAGCCTATATTTTTTATTAAACAAAGCTGTACTTACCACAAAGAGGCTCATAATTTAATATACCGCCGTCGTGTGGAACTAGTCGGGAAAAAACTTGCTCGAAAGTACTGACTTATGTGTTTACATTTATTCCGCTTTTTGACTGGGCACAAATCTGCCAAACTGTCAGGTAACAGATTTATACATTACTAACGCTTTACTCACTAAAACTGTTCTTAAGTTTGAGTGGTGCATCCCGATTTAGCGGATCACTAGTCGAATAAAGCTGAAATACTGAAAAAAAAACTATATCATGGCAAAGCATGCTTTATAGCATGGAGGACAATGAAACACAACACTGGAAAGAAAGGAATTGGAGGGTCAGACATTTCAACTAAAACCATGACAGAGATTATGGACATGATATAAAGAATCATCAAAAAAAAAAAAAAATATAACATTCGCATCAATTCAGAGTTGAGCATGAAGGCCTGTGGTATGAAAAGAGCCTTTGTGTTCGAGTAGCTTCTTTTTTCCTTTTCTTTTTTTTCCTTTTTTTTTTTTTTTTTTTTTTTTTTTTTTTGCACAGGATGCTGCCTAAATGGCTGGTGTTAAGTGGATGGAGACCCTTTCAGCAAAATGAATGAAGTGAGCTTCACCAGCAGCACAGTGCGGACCCTGACACCGACACCACAGTCGAAGGTTAAGTGGATTTATACATCGAACAATTTACCAGGAAGTTGTTGCTGAGATGCCTTCTGAGGACAGCGTCTCATAATATTCTGCATTTATTTCTCTATTTCTCTGGAAAGTTTATGGAATGTGTCAATTGATTTTTTTTGTTGTTGTTGTTTTTTTTTTTTTTTTTTTTTTCTTTACAAATTACT
>OMKZ01053079.1:0-10214 GCA_900302535.1 Neoniphon sammara
CACACATAGAGGCTGCCCCTCCCCACCCTCCTAGACTCAGTCCTGTCTATGTAAACAGCGGTCGCTCACAGGCGGTGTGACCGACAACAAGGCGTACAAACACACATATACAATCACATGCATGCACATACACATATACATACATATATACATACACACACACACACACACACACACTGGGATTGACGTTCCCATCGTCTCCTCCCCTGCCTTCCTCCGGCCCGGTCTGGTAGCCATTTTTCCATCAGTGCTCTGGTTGCGTTTAAGGGGGATTTTCCCCTCAGATCTGGCAACCACAGCCCATGGAGGCCTGCAGCAGCCAAAAGAGGAGAAAGCGGCGAGTGATTGGCATGTGGTGTGTGTGTGCGACGGTCTAGTTCCTCGAGCTGCCGCGGTTGGCGTTTCTTTCTTTTTTGTCTCCCTGCACATTACAAAACAGACGCAGCAGACATCTGTAACGCCGTCTGAAGTCAAATGGCTCTCACATGGCTCATTGTTAGCTCGATGTTAGCTTAATCCCGAGCTAACATTTGGCTCCAGGCAGAGTGCAGCTTGTTTAGATGCAGGACCAAGTTATCCAGCTCGTCTGTCTTGTTGGATACACGCTGTCACGACAACACAAACTTCACATTAATCTCCCATGAGCCCAGTCGCTGCTTTGTCATTGGACGGCAAGGAACATGCTGCTAAATGAAGTGGGCGGAGTCCTGCTAGAAGATTGACAAGCTCTCTCCTCCGCTCACCTACAGAGGCGACCCTAAATGCTTCCTGCAGCTGATTGGAGGAGGGCACCTCTGGCTGACGGCCTGTTCAGACTTTCTCGTTTCCACAGCCTTGTGTTTGCTCAGCCTTGATTCCTTTAAAGTGCATCCTGTGGCTGAAAGCAACATAACAGTAAAATAAAGTGTGAATGTAGAGAATGTGGCAATGCTGCACTGAAGCTGTTATGCTTATGTGTTGATCTGTGTCGTTGAATTTCTGCACACAGATGGGATGAAACATGCACAGCTGCAACCTTGATAAGGCCAAATATCAGGTTTAATCAGACGATGTCGTCGTCCCAGTTTACGACTCAGTCAAAGAAACCATTTACTGACAGAAGCAGCCTGTGTCAGCGTCTGATGAAGATTTTGTTATGGTTGATAAGAAGAAAAAGAAGAAGAAGAAGAAGAAGAAGAAGAAGAAGAAAGACTTTCTTCTGGTTGACCTTTTGCGTCACATAGCGGAACAAAACAATGGGTAAGTTTGCCGGTCCTTTTTGGTCTGTCCGTGTGTTTAAGGACGTCCGACTCCTTCAGCTACAGCAACATGAAGTCTGTCTCCTCATTTTTAGTCTCAGCGTTTCCCATGATGCCTCCTTGGCTTTGCATTGGACATCCAGGTATCACACCTGTGGCACATAACCTCTAACCCTCAGAGCATGTGCAGAACGCCTCGGCTGATTGTTGTCAGACTGAAGCGTTTCCATGCTGTAGTAAATCGATCCCCGAACGCATCGTCTAGGTCTGTTAGTCCGACTCTGAAGAAATTGACTTGGGTTGATTTTAGTCAGACTAAAATGTTTATATGATGTTTGAAAAAGTCGATTTATTGTTTTAGTCCGGCTAAAATCGAACTTTTAAAATGCATGTGAACGCACAGAATGATCAGCCAATCAGAGTCCAGAAGCATCAAGCACTTTGTAATACACCAGTGATTTGTAATAATTGTGGAAGTGATTTTAATCCCGTGCAAATCTGCCAAGTGTAATTTGCCATATTTGCCATATTTTGGTGAAGACAAGCTTGATGCTGCTTAATTTCCGCAAATTGTTATTTTTCTGCATGATTTATGTTTCTTCTTCTGATGTGCCCTCTCTGTCTTTGTGACAGAAATGACACAGCAGAGCAGTGGAATCTATACAGAAAGTTTAGATGCGTTTTTGGTGATAAACCACAAAATCAGAGATGTCAGTGGATTTATAGTTGGTTTCACAAAATGCAGAAGTGCAGATAATTTATTAAAAACACGAGGCCCTCACATAAAGCTAGTCTTGTGTGACTAAGGCCTCGGTCCCCAGTTAAACCAGTGATACAGAAGCATTAGCATGTGCAAAGTACAAAGTGAAGAGTCTGTAATTTTTTCCCAGAAGAGCCTGGAAAACAGTTATGAAACATTGAAGGTTTTCCAGATTATAAGGGGATTAGATTGAATTTGAAGGGACCTTCCCTTTGTTGAAGTGGAATATTTCTCTCAGATTCCAACAGCCAAAAGTACATGCAAAACGATGCCATGAGAAAAGGAAAGGAGGAAAATTCAAATTAGATTTCCTTTTGCATGCTATTTGACAGTCTGTCTGTCTGACATGCTGTTTTTATTCTCTGCATGACGACTCCATGTTGCAGGATTAGTTGGCATTTCAGGGGATCTCTCCCTTGTTTACATGGACCATTTCTCCCTCTGTTAGCTCAGAGTTGTCACAAAAATTACAAGCAAACTGAGCCATGAGAACAAAACGAAAGTCACGAAAAAAAAACTGAGCCTTTTTCATGCTGTTAGACTGTCAGTCTGCTTGACAAAACTATTTCTGTCTGTCTGCCTGTCAGCGTTGTCTCGACAAGTAAGAAATTAGGGAAAATCCATGACAAGAAGATTAGTTTGTCTTTGGTTACATGAAACGTTTCTGTCTTTGCTCAGGTTGGACTTCAGCAGCCAAATGTACCTGCAAAACACGACAAAAGGAACGGAAGAAAGTGAAAATTAGTTTTTTCACTTCATGTCTGTTGATCCAATATGTTTGCAGAGGGAGGAAGTAACTAAGCACGTCTTTTTACTTGAGTGTTTCCATCCAGTGAGCCTTTCTCCTCTTCCTGCTCTACATCTCAGAGGGAAATCTTGTCCTTTTTCCTGCACTACATTTATCTGACGGCTGGAGTTCCTAGTTCCTTTGCAGAAGAAGCTTTTCCATGCAAAACATCAAATGTGATGCATTGTTAGAGTGTAAACTAGCCAACAGTATATGGAGCAGTTAGAGCTACAACATTCAAATACTTCTTACAGGTTAATGCATCAATAATTTAACACTTAGGGGAAAATTGTTCCATTTACTTAAGAGGCCTAAAGAATTTGAGCAGGCCTACTATGATTGTCTATACAGGAAAACACGCCATATTAAAATCTAGACTCAGTGCCTCTGTAAAGCATTTTTTTTAAGTACAAATACACTTGACCTGACTGTATTTGAACCAAATACCAGATGAATGTGCAGTTCTGCTTCAATGAAATCAGATGGTGGGAAAATTATCAACGCCAAACGGTCCGCAGCATTACGTCACCGGTCACCGCTGATGAGAACGAAATGCTGATTAGTATTTAAAATGATTCATGTTGACTGAGCACGTCAGTAATCTGTGGTGATTATTTCCCAATCCCACACACACATACACACACACATACGCAGATATTAAGATGTATGGGGCAGCTGCCGAGGAATTTCTTAATTTGTTTCTCATGGATTAACCAACGTGTGTCTCTATGAAACATCTCAGTGACTCATTACACTCCTCAGCGGGGATTAGCAAGAATTTAGCATTTAGCTCAACTAGCAATTAGCTACGTATTAGCTACCTGAATGACTCATAACCCTGGGATTAGCATGAATTTAACATTTAGCTTGATTAGCAATGAGCAAGGCATTGGCTGCCTCGGTAACTCATAACCCTGGGATTAACATAAATTTTGCATTTAGCTCAGTTAGCAAATTAGCAAAGCTGTTATCCAGATATTATCCAGATAACACAACGGTGACAAAATCCAGACACACATGGTTTGCAAACCGTGTGTCTGGATTTTTTCTTTATCTGCTCAAAGTGATGTGAAAACTATAAATATAAATATAAATATAAAACTAAATATAATAAAAAACTGTGCTGTCTGTGTTTCCAGATTTTTCTGACTGTTAGCGGTTATGCTAGCTGTTCTGTTATGGCCATCGTCGTTCTTGAAGCGTGTTTTTCTTTGTCTGCACTGGGTGACATTTTCTCCATAGATACAGCAAACAATAAAAGAGTGTGAGAATAAAAATAATGGACACTGACTAAGCATTAGAGGGATCCTAGACGGTGCGAGCTGAACAGACACTGAGTCACAACACCTTCTCTAAAACACACTTCTGCTTTTTTGCGGCTTGGGATGATGGAGAGTGTGAGAGAGAAAAGGGCAAAAATACAACACGGGTTATTTGAGCCGTCAGCGTGAGAATAACGTCACCGATAGAGTTCCTTCTTCTTCTCACGCAAATGCAGACAACTGACCAACTTCCTGTTGAGCAGGAAGTCAGGGGTCTGCAGCAGGAACTGGAATAGGCCCCAGCGAGGTTCGTGCATGTGAGGTGTGTGTGTGTGTGTGTGTGTGTGTTTATGGAGGGTCTCTCTTTGACGCTGTCTGTCTTTCACACATCTTCACTGTGTCTTCACTCACTTTCAACACTCTGTTGCTCAACTGCGACCACAACCTGCTCAACTGCTGCAATCCAACACTTTCGTCTTTTGCATAACTTCTCCTTCACTTCCCCCGCTGCAAAATCACTGAGGGCCTCGCTGATCATTTACCGGATAAACACGAGGGTGGAAGAAACAGTACATTTACTCCAGCTGCTGTAATTGAGTAGCTTTGGGTATTTTATTATTATTCATTTTTTAAGTGAGTAATTTATCATTTGCTTGAGTGTGTTTGTGCTGCAGTTTTCTTCTTGCTGTCCATCCCAGAGAACAGACTGAACATCAAAAAGTGTTTAAACTGACAAAGTGAGTCTCCATTCCCAGTGAACAGTCAGTCAGCAGAGAAGAGAAGCGGAATGTGCCTTTACTTTGTTTGTCGCCTTCATTTCTCATTTTTCCACTTCAGAGGATCTAGTTTAAACTCTGAGCTCTCGTCCTTTTACAATGACATGGAAAAGATCACATGGAGCGCTGTTCTCTCTTTTCTAAAAACTAACTTTTACATTTTAAATCACACACTGAGCACTGACACTGAAGCTAAGGACTTCACAGTTTCAGGACGGTAGCAGCACTTTCTCGTGAGCAGCAGTCTTTCCACTGCTGGTTAAACAAAACTTGTTCCACAGTGTGGTTTGTTTCTGCTGATATTTGAGCTTAATTTAGATGCTGAACTTGATTGAAAGGCAAAAAAGGGAAGAATGCATTAATGAAGTGAACCTCCATCTTTATTCACTGCTCAGCAGTTCGCAGGTTTTGACAGTACAGTCCTCTGTGCCATAAGTCAGCATGACAGAGAAAGTTATTTAAATTTTAAAGTGTGCTTCATTGAAAATCTGTCATATCAAAATCAGCACTTTACACTGATGTTAAAAAATAAGAGTGAAAATATGTGAATTCAAGCACATGTACTGTACATACTTTGTTCACATGTGTTGGCTTACATTTGTGAAGGTGAAATTTGCCAAATTTCCACATGAAAATAATGTTTTCACCTGTGATTTTTCTGTAATTTTGTGTAAATTAAGTTTCACATGTGGAGCAGATATTGTCATATGCAGCAGCAGGTAGAAACATACTTTTTTGTGTATTTATTTATATATCTTATTTCTATATATACTGGTGTTATATTGTAGGATTATCCACATACTTACATATTTCTTATTTGTTTATCTATTCTATATTATAGTATAATGTACATACTTTTCCATATTTTGTAGCATTTTCTTATTTCTATTTTCTATACATTGTTCAGTAATGGGAGCACCTCATTTCTGCTCAGGGATCAGTAAAGTTTTCTGATTCTGATTCTGAAACCAGAAAAATTTTGATATGTGGAGGAGGACAGAAAAACACAAATTTCGACATCTGAAGTGAAGCCTCATGTGATGCCACACTGGAAAACAGCTGTTCACAAAGCGTCCAAAACCAAAGCGTCCGAACAGCACAAACTCATCAGTGATGTTTTTGTGGCGGTGTGAACCAGAAGCTGCAGAACGTCGATTGTCGAACGTGATCATGTGGTTTGTTTTGGGCGACTGCTTCTCTCCAGCTGCACACACACTGATTACACACTGGATGTATATTTGTAAAGTGGATGTATAGTCTGCTGTGTGTTGTTTACCTTGCAGCATCATTTGCTGTATGTTTTGGTCTGTGTCACATGTTCACTGCCTCTCTCTGGACTCGAATATCGATGACTCAGACTTTTGCACTCAGGATTTGACAGACTCGATCGCCTCAGATATCGCCTGCACATCTTTTTCAGCATTTCCCTAAATTTGGTTGACAGTGCAGGTCAACATGTGACAGTGAAGATTCATCCGGGTTTGCTTATCTAAATGCAGCTGAGCAGCAGGAAACACTGTGTGCATTGAGAAGCTTTGTTAGTGTTAATGGGTTTTTCTAACAGTTAAGTTTAGGGTTAGAAATGTGTTTGCTGCCACATGTGAGTCTGTGTGGGAAAATAAAATACAATAGCTTCATGTCCTAATTTTTGACTTTCTTCATCATTTGTGGTCCATTTGGAAACCCACACTGAAAAACAAATGAAACGACTGAAACCCAAAACTCAGAGCGGCTGCTGCAGCTGATGAAGCAGCTTTGAGTGTAAAAGACGTCGCTGCTTTGTTCTTTTTCTTTCGTTCTTGTGTGGATTTCTTCAACTCACTTCAACACTGTGGACTGTGAATAAAGTGATGCTTTTTCTGCATTTAACAGCCGGTCTTATGTAACTGTGTGGTTGACTGAGGTTTTTTTTTTATTTTTATTTATTTATTTTTTATAATAATCACACTGCTTTGTCTGTCCTTGCAGCTTTAAATCCCTGTGCTGAAGAATTGAGGTAAATTTCTCCTTTTTAAAGCACTTTGAAGCCTGAAATTCACATCATTTCCTTTCAAAAACATTTTTTAATCAAATATTTGTAATTTTTTTTTACTTTTCTTAATATTTCTAATATTTTCTTGTATTTTTCCTCATATTTTCTATATCCCTAATAATGAACCAAAAAATCAAGGGGTTTCAAAGGGTTAAGTGCCACTGAGCAAGGCATTTAAATCTAGACTGATGCAGCTGCTGTAAGACTCTCTCTCATTTGGTTTCACAGTCACAGATACAACTGGAGCTTCGACTTCGACTTGAATGCAGCTGGTTCAAATCCCCAAATTCTTATTCAGGCGGGATGTTTTATGAAAGCTTAACTACATCTTTCTTTTCTTTGATTAGCCTTAACAAGGTCAGGGAGATTCTGAATTAACTCCCTCAGGAAACACAAGGAGGCTTTTTGGATTTATAAACTAAGCTGCTTGTATCCCAGAGACACGGATCAGGTTTTTATCTAGTCAGTAATTTATTGAATATTTAAAACTGTTTTATCTGTTATCTGTTGTCTAATTACTCTTTTTTTTGTCATTTACTGTTTATTAAAGCGCAAAGAAAGCCAATCATCCAACTCTTACAGTGCTCTTGAGCAAGGCACCAAACCCCCAACATGGTGAAGCAGCTTAGTGTCAGACTGAGTTTGTACTGGGAAGCTCCCAGTGGCAAAATGTTGACCTGGATGAGGATTTTTGTTGGAAAAACAACTGGATAAATTAAATTTAAAAAACTAAAGTCAGAATCACCAGGGCCAATCAGAGCGTAGCATTAACGAGGCGCTCCTCTTCTTTCCCATGAGCTCGTTGGGCACGTGTGAGCGGCTGTAGGAAGGCGAAGTGAAAGTGTGTGAAAGTGAATGTTTTCGCCTCGTCTGTCAGACACACAGGAAGCTGGGAGAGACAGCGGCCCGCACAGAGGAAGTGTGTGTGTGTGCGTGTGTGTGTGTGTGTGTGTGTGTGTGTGTGGTCTGAGTGTGAACGCCACTTTACAGGCTGCGGCTGCTCGACATGATCAAAACCAGCCTCGGCAGCGTGGGCGGAGCTGGATCCGTCTGCAGGAAATTTCACGAATCGATACACCTCACTGACGCGAATATGACGAATGAAAAAATCTGTGCTTTGGCAAAGGTTTCCCATGATGCCGCACTGCACGTTTCACAGGTCCTGGAGGCTGTGAGAGAAAACGTCGGCGTCATCCTGAAGCAGAGAGGATGAGACGATGAAATGAGATTAGGAGAAATTCAAATAATCCTCGGGGTGGAAACTGGGTCAGCGCAGCAGCAAGTCGGATACAGCAAAGAGATGAAATGTGAAATAAAACTACCTGAACACGGCAGCGTGTTGAGATGTGATGTGTGTCACATGAACAAAAATATAAGATGACAACATTATGAAGATTTGTAAAATAACTGATGGAAATTTTAATGTCTTTGAGCATTTATTTTATATCATTTCACATTTTTTATCCAGTTTTTCATCAATTTATCCCTAAAAAATAGCTGCCACCTTGAAAACAATGACAAAGAGAATAAAAAGGTAAAAGAAGACAAACAAAGAGTCAGGCTCTTCTCAGTACAGGATATTAAACTCTTTAAGAATAATCTGGACTCATGCAGGTAGAAGAAATATAATGTGATCATATGAGGGAAGATTTGTAGCAAAACACCTGCTGAATGACGAAGATATTTATGATACTAAAGTGACTTTTGCTCACATGCATTTTGTTTTTCTTGAATATTATTTTCTAGCACGAACACGACCTGTCGATCTGCTGCTGTCGAGCCTCAGATGTTGAACTGCACACTGCAAACCTGCTGATTTTCTTTGGTTGCTAATAATTTTTTGCTAATTCTTATGTTTTCATATCCGCTGGAGAAATATGTTGTTTTTCTCCAGTTTGAAGCTAATGAAGAAGAAAGGGAAAAACTGAAATATGATGATATTTAACCAAAGTTTCAAAACATTAAATTATTACATGGAGTTCATTCAGTATCACTTAAATATAGATTAAATAGTGTGTAAAAGTGCATTTTTCAAAGGATATACTTTGGATTATCTGATCTCCTTTACATTGTGCCATAATATTACATACATAGTTGTATTATAACTTTTTTACTGTCATTCATTTCCCAACACTGCAAAATTTCCATGTCAACAAGTCCTTCAGTCTCTTCTTCAGGGTTCAAATCTTGTTTTTCTTCCAATAAGGTCAATAATCTGCCAGTGGGATGAGATAATCCCACTTGTTTCCAATGCTAATCAACTTGTTTCAATTGTTTCAATTACATTTTGTTTCATTGTTTCATTGTTACATTGTTTCAACTTGTTTCCAGAATTCCATTCCAGAATTCCATTTTCTTGATCCTAGTGGGCTGATCTGCCTTATTCTGCCTTGTTTCAACAGATTTATACTTGTTCCCAGAAAAATTCCTCAAACAAGTGAAACTGCATTGGAAACAAGTGGGATTATCTCATCCCACTGGCAGATTATTGACCTTGTTGGAAGGAAAAACAAGATTTGAACACTGAAGAGGAGACTGGAGGACAAGATTTGTTCTGGCTCTGAAACTGTGGACAGAAATGTGCTGTTTTGCTGCATGAAGCCTGTCTGACACTTTGCTCTTCTGCATTTAATTTGATGAACATTTTTACTCTCGAAGTCGGACAGAAACTGAAACTCCAGCAGCTCGTGCGGCGTTTGAAGTGGTGGAATTCCTGCTGGATGAAGCCAGCTCCTTCGCCGCGCGTCTGTAAGTCACTTTCTACGGCTGAAAAAAATGCACATGTTAGCGTTTATGTGGGCTTCAAAGCCGGCTTTTACGAGGCTGCAGCTATTCATAACCCGTTTTTCAGATTGACCCTCACATGTGTGTTTCAGTTTGTGCGTTGCAGCGCTGCACTTCCCCTGCCTTTTCCAGAAGTTTACGCCGCAAATTTGCTGTTAAGTAAGTGTGAGGCGACAAATTTATTGGTAGTCAAAACGTCACACTTTGTTTTGGCCCAGATTCAGTTTTCAGCACACACACACACACACACACACACACACACACACACACACACACACACACACAAACGGATGGCACATTATGGTCTGGACACACTGACTCACCATTGGTCACATGCTGGTGGTTCATAAAATGCACGCACACACACACACACACACACAAATTCATAGAATGTTAGGGACAAAAGGACTTATGTAAGGACAGTTTGACTGTGTGTGTGTGTGTGTGTGTGTGTGTGTGAGCTGATTAGTGCAGGATGCAGTCAGACAGACTAATTGGCAGTGGCAACGAGGGTCTAAAGCCGTCCTGAAGAAAAGAGACAACATGTGCTGGGATGGGGGGGCAAGTCTGTGCGC